>ML802943.1:46075-58285 GCA_009831015.1 Picea engelmannii
GACATCTAAAAATCCTAATATTTCCAGTGGTGTCTTAATAATTTCATTTGGATCTTTGTAAGGCATTCAAAATTCCCCCTGAGGTTCATTTTCAGAAATGTGACGTTTTTTATAACGTTGAGTCATCTTTTTCAAATGATGATTTTGCGCGACTATAGTATCATTTTGAGAAACGGTTGGACAATTTTGTCCCTAACACATAAGATATCATTAGTATCTCTCAGGTTTCCTACAGGTTTCACATATTGGGAGAATAAAATCCATCTCCGAGCCTTAATTTTCAGATTTCATATTTTCCTGTTTTGACACATGTTTGTTAAATACAGATTTGGGGCAAATGAAAATGGATATAAGGAAACCGAGAGAGGTTTGTGGTCAGAATAAACATATGAAAAAAATGCTCTTTCTGTTTATACACATATGTTGTGATTCGAGAGATACAGAGCCATAATTGTAGCCCTAGGTTTCAACAATTTGGCCCATATTCTAGTAATTGTTGTTATCTTTTAGATTAGAGAGGATTTCTACCTCAATAGATATATGAGGCATATTTGTAAAATGAAAAAAGGGGGAAAGACACAGGAGTAGTACTCCTGGGTTGTAGCTTTCATTTTCAATTTAATAAAAGATTGCAGAAGCATGTTTTATCCATATAAGAGATTCCTGTGATGTTGCTTGTAGAGTTTGTCCATTTTCTTAGTTTCAATATCACTCCATCTATATTTTCTTCTCGATTTTTAACTATTTTGTAATAGAATTCATCCTCTGTTAGATTCGTTGTTGCATATTGGTTATAGGTTGTTTCTTGCAGAGATCAAGGTTCAGAATTCATCCTTTGTTACATGCTCTATCCCAACCATCTCTTTCCACTTAATTATGCTTTGAATTTACTCATCGCTAAGTGCTCCCTATGTATTGATATGTTTTCTCTTTATTCTGCTACCATACTTATATAAATCCTTCTCTTTGTAATCATATTCTATCTCTCCTCTGCTCCATGGATTTCCATTTCAAAAACACTCTTATTATTTGCTTGATTATTTGACTCCATTCCCAACGGACTACCTCCCGATCCAACCCACCAACCCTAAAAATATCAAAACTTTTTGATTACCCACAAATCTTCCCGTTGTTAATCTTATTGGATATCCTATCGTGATATATATTCGAGAGATCCCTCTCAGGTTGGAAGGGGCATATTCTAATCAAAAGTGGTTCGTGGTTATCTCGGAATTTACTTGCATGCAACCCAAATCAAGTTATGAGTGATAAATTATTTTTTCATTTAAAATGTGTTAAGGCTTGGCTCTATTACAGCCTAGAACCAACTCTTGTGACAACAGGTGTTAGCACTAGAATTCACCTATGGATTATGGCAGAGGTAAGCGCAGTACCCATCAGTTTTATGTCACAATCAATAAATTTAAGGGTGGTCTAATGGATGCAGTCTTGGGATTATAGCGCTTTAACTCGGAAAACTGGACTGGTATGCACTGGCAGATGAGGTCTTGATCTAACTTCAGTCAGTAAGTTGTAGTAAAGGGTGAGTGGGGGAAAAAGAGGGTGAGTAAATGTAGAGGTTTTTTATGGACATCGGGTCTTCTTGCAACCTAAGGAGGAAAATCTATGAATACAATATCTTCTTGAACTCAAAACTTCAAGAAACCGAAAATGTCATAACAATATTGCAATCAAACATACATTACAATATAGTCACAACAACTCGACTGGATCACCCATGCCCGAGTCTTCAATAACAAAATAAAAAGAGATGATAGGGAATCTGACTATCATTAAACAAGAAGTCTCAAAAGGCAACTCATAACCAGAGAACCAGAGGCTTCATTAAAAGTTTACAATACGGGAGCTTATCTCAACCATTGACCATAACAAAATATCAAAACTGAGTATTTATACTCAGAACAATTCGCCACCATGAGATATGTGACCTGGCTATTACATTCAAAGATTTGCATTGACATTTTACTCTGTCATATTGCACTTGCATTCTATTGTCAGACGCAAGATCATATCAGTATGGGCTTCACAAGAAAATCCATGCCAGGGGAACTTTCAGCTGATTGTCTGCCCTTCATGGCCAGTTTTTCAATGCTCTCCATTCAAGTGGTGAAACGACATTTCAACCACCTCTCCCATTTTCATTAACTACTTTCATCAGGATCAAGGTGAGGGCTGACACCCGTGAATGTTCCAGGTGATCTCACGACTCCTCTGAGACAACCTAGTGCCTTGAAACCATGCATATCCTATGATGAGACTAAAATGAGCACATTCGTCCCTTAGCACAGATCTTATCCGTCACTCCATATGACCTTGGGCCATGACCTTACGCATATCCCATATGAAATTTCAGGAGTCTTCACTTCCCTTGATTTCAAATGTTCTAATGCTCGATCCCGTGAAATGACCCATCTAGATCAACGATTAGATTTTCCTCAAATCTAACGGCCACGATCATCTCCTTGAACAACTTCAGCCACCCGTCACTCAATCAGGTTCTTATCTCTCTTAGGCCCCACTTTCCATATGAACATGGGCTATGATCGTGGGCCTAACTCTCAGGCGTGTTGTGATTTCACGTTTCATGAGTTTACATTGTACTCCATGCTCAAACCATCCGGGTTGCGAAAACGCGATCCCTCAGATCAGATGACATGCGTCTCTTTGAAATGGATGGCCTAGATTATTTCCTAACTTCGCATTTCGCGAGTCCTCATGACTCTGCCCTTTGAGTGCTTCATTATACAAGTCAGGGAAATGTTGATCCTGCGCCACACGTCCCTCTCGGTACCAACAACTAGGGTCGGCCTCACAATTTTGGACCTTTGTCTGATGCTAAACTTGGTGCAATTGTATGATCTGGATCACCCAATGGTCGTAGATCCACTCCATCTGATGGATCTTCACTGTTCAAAGATGATGTTTCTCACTCGCTTGATTTTTGTTTATATCAGATTGCTGCAAGTGTTGCGTTTGGTGTTCATGACCGCGACATGTATAGTTTACTTGAATGACTGGATGAGGGCTCGGGAAAAAAAAGGATCAACGACAGGGGTAAAGAGAAAAGTGATTGACCTTAGATAAAACATAAAAGATTAGGGCCAGTATTTCTCATTCAACCAACAATGAAAAACAATTCTTTCAAATAGGTGGAAACAAACAACAAAAAAACTACAAGACGAGAGGAAAAACCTATGATCGGTTCTGCAAAAAGATGAGAAAAAGGAAAAGTTACAGACCTAGGTAGAAACCATAGACCCACAAGACCTTAATGATTTTATGTGATAACATTTGGCTCCACAGGGGATGGCATGCTCCCTGCGAGTTGCCAAGAACAAGAAGTTCGAGTGCCTTAGTGTTGGGTCATGGAGTCTCCTATTAAAAACAAAATAAACATAAATAATGAATGGTATTTACAATGGTAGGAATCTGACTGTGGATTTAAACAAAAAAAAAAATTAGGAAGTCCCCATTTACTGGGCCACCGAAAACTTGATCAACCACCAAATTCCGCAATCTGTAACTATTGTTTAGAAACATTTCAAAAATATTGAAGGGACCTATCCAAAGGGATTCAAATTTACCATGCTTTTCCTTGTCTTGTTTGGATGTGTCCCATTTGAGTACTATATCTCCCAACTAGAAGTCCTCTTTTCTGACTTTCTTGTCAAAAGTCTACTTAATTCTCTACTGACGGCCATGTTCTCTATCCATCAGCTACTCTCTAGTCTGTTGAACTTCTACCAGTTGATGAATTGTTCTGATCATATAGTCAGGCTCTTCTTGGTAGTCTTGAAAGAATTTTTCCATAGGCAGGGCGAGGTGAGAAGTAAAAATGGCTTCAGTCCCATATATAAGTTGGATAGGAGAGATACCTAGGGATCTCTTTGTTGTCACTCTATCATCCCATAGAGAAAATTTGATCTTTGAGTCCCAAGATTTCTTGTTGTCCTCTAATAGTATTTTGACGATCTTTATCAGGATTTTGTTGGAGGACTCTGCTAATCCATTGCCTTGGGGATAGTAGGGGGTAGAGTGAATCAATGAAATTATGAAATTTTCACAAAACTTGATCAATGGTTCAGCCTTGAAGGATGCATCATTATCAGTGAAAATTGTTTTTGGACAACCAAAACTTGCCATAATATCTTCAAGAAAACCAATGATTACTTTGTGAGAAGCGCTCATTGTGGGGATAACTTCTATCCACTTGGTGAAATAATATGTTGCAATTAAAATCCATTTGTGTTGACCAATTGAAGCAGGATGAATTTCCCCAATAAATTATAGGACCCACTGCTGAAAAGGTCCTGAAGCTAGTACCCGATTCAATGGCAGAGACTTGAGCTACTGCTTCCCAGAGAATTTCTGACATTTGATGCAGGCCCTGATTTTTGCACATACGTCGCTGAATAGAGTAGTCCAGTAGTACCCAACCCTGAGAATTTTGTAGGTAGTGGTTTTCCAGAAGTGATGTCCCCCACATAGGCCGCTAGTAAATCCAACATGATCTTTTGGGCCTCTCGTGGGTCTAAACATCTCAGAAGCACTCCCAAAGGGTATTTCCAATACAAAACTTGCTCAATAAGGCAATATTTAATTGCTTTGAGCTTAATATCTCTTTCCTTTCTCTTCCCTATTCCATCTGGAGGTCGAAACTCTTGCAGAAAATATATAATGTATTTGTACTAGGGGCATTCTACCAATGGATGGTTGTCCTGAGAACCTTTATCAGACAAATCAGCTTGTTGATTTTCTGAGCAAATGTTGATGAAATTGACCCTCAAAGATTTACAATTAGATTCGTCCAATAGCTTGGCTCAACCATGGCATTTAACTAGCTTGGTGGGTTTTATTTCTAGATCAAATTCAAGGATTTCAGCAATCCACTTTCTCCTTCTCCCATCTATGTCAGGCTGAATGAGAATGTCCTTCACGGAAGCTGAAGGAACATATGCAATGTTTGAATGGAAAACATAGACTCTGAAATATTTAACATCTTTCACCAAGGCATAGGCCTGCTTCTCCATGACATCATATATGACCTCTGCGTCTCTTAGCACTCTTCTAAAAAAGGAAATAGGATGCTCCAACCATTCATCATTATTTTGTAGTAAAACAATGACCATTGTATCAAATGAAGCAAAGGAAAAAATCATAGAATTATTGGAATAATCGAGACTGACTATCACAGGTGCTTCAGTCAGTGCCTTTTTTATTTGATTGAAGGATTCTCTGGATTCGACAGTCCATTTTACTTCATTCCCCTTCCTGAGCATGGATGTGATATTCTTCACCAATTCAACAAAATTTGCAACAAATCTTCTCGGGAAATTGATTTTTCCCAGGAAGGACTGACCCTCCCTCTAAGATATGGGAAGAGACAAGGTTTGAATAGCTTCCACCCTACTTGAATCAATCATGACCCCCTCAGTTGATACGATGTGTCCCAACAATTTTCCTTCCTTCATGGAAAATAAAGACTTCTTAGGATCCAGGAACAGACCAAACCTTCTGCATTTCAAGAAGACCTTTCTCATATGTTGACAATGTTCTTTATCAGATTTGGAGAAGATTGTTATGTCATCCAGAAAGATGAGCACAAATTTATCTCTTTCTTCAATGAATATGATGTGCATGGCTCGCTGGAAGGTAGCTCCTGCGTTCATCAATCCAAAGGGAATTTTGGCATACATGAATGTGCCCCAAGGAGTGGTGAAGGCTTTATTTTTTCTGTCTTTAGGTGGTACATAGATATGGTTGTAGCCAAAAAAGCCATCAATCATTGAAATTCTGGATGCACCTGTCACCTTTTGCAATATGTGTTCCATCTTTGGAAAAGGGTAATTGTCCTTCTTAGATATTCTGTTCATATTTTTGAATTCAACACACAGTCTGATTTCTCCATTTTTCTTTCTCACCGGAACCAAGTTGGCCACCCATTCAGAGTATCTCAAAGGAACAATGATTTGGGCGTCTAGTAGCTTCTTTACCTCCCTTTCCATAATAGGCAGAAACAAAGCATTTTTTTGTCTTAATTTATTCCTAAATGGTTTGTCCTCCTCTTTCAATGGGATCTTATGCTTAATTACAATTGTGTCGTATGTCCCGAGGTCTTCATAGGTCTAGGAAAACACATCAACAAATTCTTTTAATAACTTAGTATACTTGGCTCTCTGCTTCCTTGAGAGGATGCTTGACAACTTGATGAACTTTGGATCCTCCTCTGTACCAGTATTGCACTTGGCTACATCGACATCCTTAGTTGGGCCTTTAAACGTTACTGGCACATCATTCCCATTGAACAATATTTCTAAAGGAACTAGTCCCTTTGGAATGTGATTGCCAGGCAGTTGAACAATATGGTGATTAGCAATTTTATTCAAAAATACTTTAGGGGGAGGGTCACCTTTGGAATCATGATCCTGATCAATGTTTAATGCAGAGAACTCATCAACCAACTCAATAAATCTTCTGATTTCAAGATCATCCTTGAAAACCTTCCAATGCTTAATATTATCAGGTACATAGGGCCTATATCTAATCTCAACATCATACTGGAGATTAGGTGGCAGTGGGACCCTGAACTTGCTCACTGAGATGGCCAGAGAATAAGCCATGGCATTCTCTTCTCTTGGAATAAATGAAATGTTGAAAGACGAGAAAAAACTGTTAACCAAATACCACACTTCATTTCTATATGATCTCAGTCGAGGGTGTTTGGCCTAATAAATATTTATGATTTGCTAGAAAATCAACTTAGCATTCCAAAACACTGATATCTCTTCAATTCCCATGTATTTTGTAGCCTTTAAACCCAAAATAAGATTTTCATATTCTTCCACATTATTGGTAGTTTCAAATTCTAACTTGAATGACAGGGATACAATTTCTTGAATAGGAGAAACAAGGACCACTCCAGCTCCAACACCTTCTCTAGAAGAGGCTCCGTCAAAGAACATTTTCTAAATAGAGGTAATTAGATGAGAATCTCCATAGGGATTAATGGGCTTTCTGATCTCAAGAGGAGGTTTAGGGGCATCAGTAAGTTGTAGTAAGATAGATCCCAAATCAGTGTCAAGGGAAAAGATAGGATTATTGGAGGGCTCTGCTTCATCGCTGATAATGAAGGCTAACTGAGCCTCTCTATACAATCTTCTATGATCTCCTCCAAACACTAGGATGGTAGCATATGTGAGGTCCATATGCAACGTTCCCCCAAGTATTTTTATCCAAGACCTTGAAAAAATCATGCCAAACTTGGGAGGAACATCAGCTACCATGATATCCATGACCACAGTTTTCATGGGAAACTCGAACAAGATCACAACTAGATCTTTGATGACCCCAAGACATTACACTTTCCTCGAATCAAAGGAATACAAGTCATGGTATGATTTTGTGATTCCTAGTCCTATTTCTTCCATGACAGTTTTGGGCATGAGATTATGAGAGGCACCTGAGTCCATCAAACATTTATGCAACACCTTATCATGTATATTTAGGGATATATAGAATGGAGGGGATGAATCATCTATGTCTTATATCATGGGACCTAAGATAACTTCTAGATTTTCATCTTGAAGGTTTAGTGAGTCTGTGGAATAAGATGAAGGCACAGGCTGCAATAGTTTGGAGAGGGATTTCTTGAAATCTTCGTTCTTGACTAGCTCTGAAAGGGGCAGAGGGATCCTAATTTTTTTAATTTCATGCTCGAAGTTAAAGGAGGAAAGGGCCTTTACGATTTCTCTCACTTCTAGGGAAGGATTTTTGGCTACTGGTGAGGGGTTCTGAGATTTCTTTTCTTTGATGTTGTTTGTTGCATATTTAGCAGGATTCTATGCTTTGGAAGGCTGATCAGGGATTTCATACTTCCCTTCTTTCTTCTTATACCTAAGGTTGTATTTTTGGGGATGACTATTGGTCTTCTCCCCTTTACTCATCTTGTTTATTTGACTATTCAAGAGGGATTCCTCATATGCAGATTGAGTCAAATGGGGAAATGGGGTTATGTCTCTAAGACAATGGATTTTAGGATCAAGCTCTTCTTCCTCCCTCTCTTCATCAACAACTAGGTTATTTTGGAGAGGTGTTTGGATTTTCTGATCATCCCTCTCTTTGTTTCTAGGCTCTCCCGGGAGTATTTGAGGGGCATTGTTTGGTCTTCTAAAGATAGCTCTGTTATCAACATTTTGGACATTCTTATAACCTTGTTTCCCTTCGAATTTAATCTTATCCATTTCCACAGACAAGGAATTTACCATCTTGGTCAATTCTTCTACTTGAGGGTGAGATGCAAAAGAACCAGAGGTTGAGGCCTCAGCCCTCCATCTCCCTCTGTCATCTTTATTCTTAAGTTTTTCCACTACCAATACATTGGATTCTACTTCAAGAGCTTCATCTTTCATATGAGCCAAGGAATTATCTCTTCTTTCTCTCAATAGGAGGCAGAAATCGGGGTCAAAATCACTAGCATAGGTAATCTTGGCAAAGCCTTTTATAGTCTTTATCTCAACAGGGATCTTACTGTACATTTTATTGAATCTTTTGGAGAAGTTGGAGACAAATTCTCCCTCTTTTATTCTCAGGGAACTAAATTCTATGATATAATACATAAAGTCTTTTTTATCCCCCCATTGCCTCAAGAAAACATCATATAGGGCCTCAATCACAGTAATGGATCCAATGGTCAACACTCTAAACCATTTCCTAGCCTCACCATCAAGGATTTGGACAAAGAATCTCATCTAGACATCCTTGTTTTCAATATTAAGGTAGGTTGCATAACTATAGAAGGCATCAAGGTGTTCTTCGACAATTATGTCTTCCTCTCCTCTGAACTTGGGCATATACTTTAGTTAATCTCCAGCAGGGAGAGAATTCATTGGTTGAGGTAGGACTAGAGGAGAATATCTTGCAGCCACTATGGCATCCATTCTATTCCTAGGAGGATTGGCACCTGCCATAGGGATGATAGGTTGAGGAGAACTAGGAGGGGGAGGGGTTCGAATAGGGGATACTGGAACTGAGCTTCCGAGAGGAAAGGGAAACAACAAAGGATTTGGAGAAAAGGTTGCAGGGCTTGAAGGGAAAGAGGATTCCCTTTCTACAAACTTAATAACTCTAATAAGAGGAGGAGTAATAAAACCTGGAGTGGGAAAATATTCCAAGGTTTGGGGTCTAGACCAAGGTAAGAATTCAGGGGAGAGAGGAGTGAAAAGGATTTCTCCCTCCAAAGCCAAACTAGGAGGGGAAAATTCAACAGGAACACTCCCAAACTTTAAACTTCGGGAAACTCCAACACACGGTATAATAGGAGAATGAGAATCACATATCGGAGTTTCTAAAGGAGGACAGTGAAAATCATCAGAAATACCTGGTTCAGTAGAAGAAGTACCTTCTCGAGGGGCCTTTCCCTTTCTGACAATTTTCTCTAGGTCAGCTTCAGGTGTTGCTAAAGGAAACTGTGGAGTAGACCTCGTGTGTCTACCTCTAGAAGCTACAGCTGAAACAGTGGAGTCGCCAGGTGTACAATTGCAATCTTTGATGTACTAAGTTCTGCAACACCTTTAGAACTAGCGAGCTTTGTCGTTCAATCCCAGTGAAAATATTCAATTCCGTCCCTGACAACGGTGCTAGAAATGTTAGCACTAGAAGTCACCCCTATATTGTAGTAGAGGTAAGCCCAGTACCCATTAGATTTATGTCACAATGAATAAATTTAACAATGGTCTAATCGAAGCAGTCTCAGGATTATAATGCCTTAACTAAGAAAAATGGAATGGTATGCACTGGTAGATGAGATCTTGATCTAACTTCAATCAGTAAGTTGTAGTAAAGGGTGAGTGGGGGAAAGATCGGGTGAGGAAATGTAGAAGTACTCTATGGAAATTGGGTCTTCCAACAACCTAAGGAGGAAAATCTCTGAATACAATATCTTCTTGAACCCAAAACTTCAAGAAACTGAAAACGTCATAACAATATTGCAATCAAACATACATTAAAATATAGTCACAACAACTCGACTAGATCACCCATACCCAAGTCTTCAATATAAGAAGCAAAAGAGTTGATAAGGAAGATAACTATCATTAAACAAGAAGTCTCAAAAGGAAAATCATAACCAGAGAACCAGAGGCTTCATTATAACTTTACAATACGGGAGCTTAGCTCAACCATTGACCATAAAAAAATACCAAAACCGATTATTTATACTCAGAAAAATTCACCACCATGAGATATGTGACCTCGATATTACATTCAAAGATTTACGTCTTCATTTTCCTCTATTAGATTTCACTTTCATTCTCTTGTCATATGCAAGATCATATTAGTATGGGATTCACAAGAAAATCCATGGTAGGGGAACTTTCGGCTGACTGTCTACCCTTCATGGCTAGTTTTTCAATGCTATCCATTTAAGTGGTGAAACGAGGTTTCAACCACCTCCCCCATTTTCATTAACTACTTTCATCTAGATGAGGGCGAGGCCCGACACCCATGAATGTTCTAGGTTAGATAACGACTCCTCCGAGACAACCCAACACCTCAAAGCCATGCATATCCTCTTATGAGACCAAAATGAGCGCTTTCAGCCCTTGCAATAGCTCCTATCCATCACTCCATGTGACCTCGAGCCATGACCTTACGCATATCCCATATTAAATTTCAGGATCTTGCATTTCAGGAGTCTTCACTTCCCCTGATTTCAAATGTTCCAATGCTCAATCCTGTGAAATGACCCATCTATATTGACGATCAGATTCACCTCGAATCTGATGGCCACGATCATCTCCTTGAACAAATTTGGGCGCCCGTCGCTCAATCAGGCGCTTATCTCTCTTAGACCCCACTTTCCATATCACCCTGGGCTGTGATCTTGGGCCTAACTCTTAGGTGCATCGTGTTAACGATAAATCTTGTCCCTGGTTCGAGAATCACGCGGGTCTGCAAGTTGCACGCAGTGCTCAAGCGCAGCTCGGGAGAATTCTTGTTTTCCTCCAAGTATCAAATCAAGCGAGCGTGCTAAGTCTTGCTATTGACGGACGAGATCCGTCCGCAAAGAAAATCAACGGTCATCGGGGTGTCGGAGTTGCCCATCTACTCGACATTTAGCAGCAGAGAAGTCTCTTTTCTTTAAAGTTTGAATACAGGTCGTCCGATCCAGAGGCACGTGGCGAGAGATCCCACATAGTTGGGGGTCGCGGAACTAAAAGTCCCGAGCACATGGCAACATAAATCCCGATATCTCGATGCCCGATTTCCCGATATCGGGGGAATTTTTCGATAGTGGAAGACAGGTGGCAGACTATGCACCAAGGAGATGACCGTCAACAAGTCAACAGCCATAAGTCATCGGGTTTCGGGAAATCACAAGTCTAGTGGACACAAACATCGTGTCGTCAAAAACGCTGAAATCCCGATGGAAAGTTGGACCACGGTCGCACAGGGACAGGTCCTATGGGTTATGAGCTAGCCGTTAGGGGCTATTCCCCAGGAGAAGGAGCTCATCGCATATCGAGATATCGGGGATCCCAAAGGCAAGGAACTCGTGCTCTTCAAACTCGCGAACCCCGATCCCTGAAATCCCGAAGCCTCGTCACATACATCCACCGTCTGTTCTTTGCCGCCACATCTTCTTTCCATATCATGCTAACCACAGTTTTTCGGCCATTGTGTTCCTCCACCTGGCTCGTACACTTCAACACCCATGGATCCTGCCTCTTGTATCTGCCCTATCGTTTTCCTGCCTGATCACCGTTCACTCACCACTCCACGTCACTCATCATTCCTACCATGATTTCTCCAAGCGAGATTCAAATGGCAGAGTATGAAGATTTCCATGTCTTGTAGGCACAAGATCGGCCACGACCTTCCTCGATTCCAATGAAACAGTTATTACAACAGTTGAGGGTAGTTGGACATCGTTTCCTCCATAAATGGAAAGCCAAGGAATGAATGCAGGTTGGTCAATTCAGTCATAGGGCCTCTAGAACACGATTGCGTCTGAATGAAGCTCCCGAATGTCCAGAGATTGCAGACGCAATAAATGTGAAGCCGTAATGTCTTCAATACAATGCCTCGATTTAGCTTCCAGTGTTTTGTTCCAAGTATATGTGGGCATTTTGGCCACTTTTGTAAGCATCAATGGTTGAGCAGAGCTCCCTGGTTGTAAAATTTTAATGAAGC
>ML802943.1:58385-75676 GCA_009831015.1 Picea engelmannii
TTGCAACGTTGTGACATTTGTCATCTTATTTGATAGGTTTTGAGCGATTGACCACATCTATAAGCTTGTTTGATAAAACGTTTTTCTCTTTGCCTTTCAAAATAACTCAATTCTAGAGCTGATGTCACCCTCATTTCTGCATAGTGACACAACAACAATATATATGTATGAGAAGATTTGCATTGTGGAATAACAAGGATTAATTGTGTACATTGAATGCCCATATCCTTATGCATTTATTGAAGAAGTGATATAAGTCATTTGTCTTTGTTTAGCAATCATTGACTTCATCAATAATAACATTTGATCATTGCTCATATATATTTTTAAAGGTAGTCATTGATACTTTGAAGTACTAACCACTGCAACACATATTCTAGTTTTATTTGTCTTGTCTCACAAACAGGTGCCATCCAGTGGAATATCTCCTTTGACTATCTCATTTTTGGCAGTAATCTGTGAAAGGGAATCACGTACCTTGCTCCATTAAACCTTTAGCCCTTCAGAAAACCAGATTACATAGGGACGTCTCCCTTGGACTAGCCCTCCTAAATAGAAAGAGCTCCCCATCGAGGTGACAGTGGGTGGGGAAGTTCCTGTTACGCCAGTTTGAATCCTTGACTCAATCTAACCTAAACCCTTCCTACAAACTGTGCGATAACAGGTACTTCAACTTACCTTTCAACCTCTTGAACTTATGATCAATCTCCCAAAATTTTCACTGTCCTTCTCATAAAATACCTTCCATTGTTATTCTTCTGAGTTCCATATGGAAACAAAAACATTTGTTGGATATATGGGCTGACTCGGGTTCTACTTTAGTTCTCAAACAAAACCCTACAAACCATTGGCCCTTCTGTAGACTGGAAGGAAACATTGTGCAGAATGAAGTATCACCCGAGATGGCTTATGGGTGACTGAAGGACCCACATGCCTACAATATTTGAAGGGATGTTTCTCATGGGAATGTTAGGGATACTTTTATATGTTTCAACATTCATCAAATCTACCATTCTATATCCATATTCATTCATTAACATACATTTAATAGGAAATATCAAACTAATCTAGTGTGCGCTACATTTTACTACTAGTGGATTCATTCATTCATTCATCATCAACCATTGTAACACATAAAATATATATTCCACACAAAGACACATGGTTTTACCATGGTTCACCCCCCCTGGGTTACATCCACAAAGATATGACATTCATTTCTTCTTTATTATT
Organism: Picea engelmannii; assembly: GCA_009831015.1. Classification (NCBI taxonomy): domain Eukaryota; kingdom Viridiplantae; phylum Streptophyta; class Pinopsida; order Pinales; family Pinaceae; genus Picea; species Picea engelmannii. Next base: position 59,619 of record ML802943.1, read on the forward strand.
CTTCATCAAATCATTGTGCTATGCACATTACATCATAGGTGCATCCGAAATGCATAAGTATAGGTGTGTGATGTGAGACTGATCAATGTCACACCAATTTACACATCTTGTAACCTAACCCTAAATTACAATCCATAACACAGTCTCACCCAAAACTATCTCATCATCTCTCAACCAAAATTAGTAATCGCGACTCAAAACTCTTCCCAAAACATACTAAAGCTTATGATCAAAGATATAGATATCTCCTCAGATCTTACAATTCCTATTTATAGTACAAAAAGTGGGTTAAACCTATTACATCAAGACCAAAACCCTAACCCTAAGTGTATTAGGTTTGTCCACATTGTAACCTCCTATGCGTGGTTGGTCGATGATCCAATCATTTCCTCATCGCGTTTTCCTTCTTTCTGCCTTTCCCTTGCACTATTTTTCCCTATATTATAGAACATGCTCCTATTCTGGTCCTATTCTCAAATGCTTCATTGATTGTTGTGCATTTCCAAAAAATAGCCTGCTCCAACACCAACAACCATCTATTAGGAACTTCACACGTAAAAAAACATCATTTAAGGCCTCAAAACGACCCCAAAAGTTTGGGACCCAAAAACCTGTAGAAAAACTTCCAAAATGGAAAATCTATGTTGAGCCAATGGAATAGGTTGGCATCCATTGATGCCCACCTAGATCAAAATTGGGATTCCAATAGGATAATGTGTCTCCTTATTATCCATAAGATAATGGTTAGGTAGAGGTCGTAAATAAGTCTCTCGAAAACATAATTCAATTCACTATCAATAGGAGAAAATATAATTGGCATCTGATGCTTTATCTGGTATTATGGGCATATAGGACATCGGTTAAGACTACCACATGATTTTTTCCTTTCTATCTCGTTCATGGGGCGGAAGTAGTCATTCTTATGATTGAAAAATTCCTTTGTTAAATATCACAATTGATCTTCTTCCTGACATGAAAGATATAGAAGGATGTCTCATTCACATAGAGAAGCTAGATTAGCAACATGATGATGCGTCCATCATTAATGAAAGACACCAAAATCATTTCAAATCTAAGTATGAAAAGTCTATCCACCCGAGGGTTGTTTCTTAAGTTGACCTTTTTTTTGGTTACAATTAGTACAAGGACATGTTGGGGGAAGGAAAGTTAAATCCAATGTGGCACAATCCTTGCATTGTGAGGTGTTCCCTTCAGAAGGGAGATTATGAGTTACTTGATTACGATGGTATTGTGTTTTCAAAGCCTAGAAATGGGATTTATCTCAAGAGGTATTACGCTTGAGAATTTTTTCTTAGACGTCTTTGATTTGTATTTTTGTTCATAGATAGTAATTTTGTTTTTTATCTCATTTTTATCTTGGTTTCTTATACTATTTATGCTAGAATGGAAGATGTATTGAAATTCATTGGTCCATGTCGGATTCGTGGATGGTGAAATTCATAATATTCAGAACCTATCTTTTGTTGTGTGGGTGATTTATTGACATTTGGGCGAAGTGGTTGTATATAGAGTCACTTGTTTGGGGACATCAAGGAATAATATGGTCGAGTATAGAATTGTGATCAAAATCCTAAGAGATGATATTATGCATGGTATCTCATGTTTAGAGGTTCACCTGGATTCCAAGTTCATGGTGTCATAGCTAAAAAATCAATAACGTGTGTGTGATCCTACATTTCTCTGATGATTCCTTTGGTTACGTCCTTTGGAACGACATTTTATTTATATTACTTATATTCATATTTCGAGAAACAAAAATTTAGTGTCTCATGCATACGCTAACTATGTATTACACTAACATTTGTCACACGTTGAAAGAAAAAAACACATGAATGCAAATGTACAAAAAAAAATTCAACATATAAGTAAGAAGGTAAAAATAGATGTATATATTATTTTTGCGTTCATAGATACAAAAATATGGATTTGATGTTACACAATCATGCATCTATCCCTAAATTTTTATCCATAGGACAGTACAAAAAGGATCATATACAATCTATGTTAAGGACATGGACCCTGCATGTGTGTCTTTGTAGCACACAACGGATTTGGAAAGATGCCAAAAAAGCCTCACCAATGCCTGTGGTACATAGACTATTTGTTGTTGCATCTTCTTCAACAAGCCCTTCATCTAAATCATGGGAATCTAATGAGTAAGGTGGTCCATATTTATTTGGACATTTTGCAATGTCCTCTCTATCTGTGTGGCATAGGTGCCCGAATTTTCCTCACTACACCCCCTGTATTGTTGACGTGGGTACCCATCTGTTTATCTCGGTCCAATATTTGTGCATTCACAAAGTTTTCTTAGCTTTAATCCATCCCAAAAATATTTTTGGTTTACCTTTTGCAATAAAAAAAAAAAAAATTAATTTAAAAAATTTCTTACCAATCTCACCCAACACGGCACCAGGAGGTTCAAGCATATCTAGGTCATAGGAAAAAATTATCCCTTCACAGGTATGGTTGTTAATAGAAATGATCTAACCATCCCATTAGTGGAAAAATGCATCTTCATTTGCATAGAGTAGTTTCCCACCCCCTAAGCGTTGTATCGACATGGACCATCACAACAAGCATGGTTCCTAGAGTCTGTGAGGTTCCCTAAATAATATTGGACTCATGGCGGGTACTCTTTCAAAAAAGAAAGAGCATAGGATTCTTCGATATCCGAAGTTTTTCATCTTCCCATTTTTTCATTCAGTTAGTTGACTCTTCATGATTTGTATTAAAGGTGTTCTTTGAAGTGTTATATCACTAGGCGCATGCACTCTACAACATACAACATCTACGACCTTGATTCCTAGTGTAGTGAGGAAGATCCTGCAATCCTGGTAATGGTTTGAATAATTACCTTCAGAATATTGTCTCCAGTGTTACGAATCAGGACTTGGCTCCTGAACCGTTGGGTCCTAGTGGTGCAATAGGACGTGATATAGTACTCAATAGTCATAATAATCCTCCCAAGTCACATTCTCTAGAGAGACCTATGATGAAGTAAATTTCATCCATCTCTATGGTCAATGTCATACACCTATATGGTCATTGATTGACCACCCATCATAAACACTTCCATGTCCAGGTTCCAATAGCCAATTAAGAGTTGTAGTAATATTTTTTGCACCCGCATGTTTTGGCACTTATAAAAATTTCTCAACCCACATAGAGATATATCTTTTAACACCTCTGTATTTCCCAATATTTATTGTTTAACATCTTCGTGTTCTCGATGTCTCCATTCAATTAACATTTTTGAGCCCTGCAAGACAACATGAGAAAAACTATTGGTTAATGTTTTCAAATTTTGCATACATGTGTGCACCCGCCTTTGGAGACATACACATACATATGATCCCATTATTAGGAGTTGGTACATATACAACAGGGTATACACACTATGTGCCAAAGAAAGGCACATATGAGCGAGTCCCTTTTGAAAATTAAAAAATGCATAAAATAAATTTCAGAAAGTTAAAAATTTTGATATGAAAATTAAGAGAGAGGAGTACTTGTTTACTTGGTCATCACGGAAAGGACTTTCGACCATTGTTGTTCTAGTTATGCTCATCGAATGTTTGGAAGGTTTTCCCACTCTTTTACTCAATTTGGTAAAAACATAAAATAAAATGTTTTTGGGTTATTTTTCATATTATAAAGAATTTGTATACAAAATTTTTAATAGTTTTCAACATTTTTTGTCATTTAAATGCACAACGAACCATATTTCTAGTACAAGATGACTGTTTGAGTTCATATTTTGCAAGGAGGATGAATGGAATGGTATTTTCTGTATACGTTAGTCCATTTATTCTTACTATTTGAGGTAATGTTCTCGTCATTGCAATATAGGGTAGTATCTTTTCCTCCTTGAATTTTTCATTATCAATGACCTATTATACACTTGCCTTAGGGTCAAATTCACTTATTGGTCACACAATCCTTTCTAGTCATTTTAAGTTTCATTTCAGTTCGTGGTAGATCCTACTATCATTGGAATCCTAGTTAGCACTTATATTTCCTTTTAATGCCCATGTTGAAGTTTTTCTTAGGCTCGTAAGTCTTGTTAGTCCCAACCCAAAATTGCATTGAAACCTCATATTCTTCTCAATATTATTCTGGATATTTACCTATGGGTTTCCCATACTTTTGTGTTCAAGTTGTAACTACATTGCATACTTACCTCTCGCACTTCTGAGCCTAATCTCAACTTCGGCTTGTTGTTTCTTACCTATTTTCTTATCCATCTTCATCAGTCGTTAGCCTTGAAATGTTTTCCTTTAAAATTTGACACATGTAACCTTGGAATAAACATTCCCCTCAATTTTGATATCATGCAAATGATTCCTTTCATTGAGCATAGGTATGTTCCTTACACTTGGAACTAGTTTGGCGGCCCAATACACTCATTTCCTCCATGTATTCTAACATTATTTTATTGTTTTTCAAGATTTTCAATTGAAAAAGACCAAAAAAATTAAATAATAAGAAAGACAGAGTGGGAATGACTCTTATTTACCATTATTGGTAGTAGTTGATTTTCCTCTGAACAAAGCACAAAATATTGAGTCTAGTCTCAACCATTTGGGTTAGTACGACTTTAGGAAACTGAACGAGTTACACAAAGTTGCTACTCATCAAACTGGCTACTCTTCCAATCACTATGGAGAGTGTTTCATTGCTTCCTGCATCACAGACTTATGTCAATGTTCATTTTTTAGTTCATGTTACATAAGTCACATATTGTGTCATGTTCTTTTCCAGAGGGATTTTCATCCTATGTCGACCATTCTGCAAAATTCTTGACATTGCAAGTAGGCCTTCCCATAAGTCAAGTACATCTTAGAATTAAAATTATATTTGTCCTATACTTGTGATGGTATGGATGGTCCCCATTGTCCTCCTTTCGGTGGGTTAATATCTTATCAACTAAAACAAATTACTCTGAGAGTTTGACCTAGACTCACTCCTTAGCCCTATTTACATCATTGATAGGTGACTTTGTGCTGAAAAAAAGACATTCCATCATTGGTCATTGGCTGAGTGATTTCCATTATGTTCGACGAGAACAACATTACTCACACATTGGGATTCATGTAGTACCTTGGATTCCATTTCTCCCCATTGGTGGTTTCATCACATTTTTCGACAATCTTCATCATTGAATATTACTCACATGGTCTCTTTCCTTCACTATTTATATCTAGCGCATGTGGAAGATGTACTTTGCGGTGTTCCTTTCAATATTTTGTATGATTCCTTACAAACATTTTTCCTTCTACTACTTCTCGTGCTGGTTTATGGGGGATGCCTTGATTCCCACTTTCCAGTGAATTTCTTCCTATTGACTTGAACACATCTTTCCCAGGGACATGAATCTAGAGTCATTATTAGTACCTTGGGGATTCTAGCCATCAGTGGTGGATTCCCTTGTTATTAATAGTGGGAATAAATGAATTTCCCTTGATCGATAGATTCTACCAGGTGTTTGACATCATATCCTCTATTCACACTTTTTAAATTGTACTAGGTATATTGACACCCATTATCATTATCGGTGGGTTGTCTCATTTTTGTTAATGGTCAACATCAATGACTGGTAATAAAACTATGTCTCACTTTGTTCGACTCCAACATATATATTCGCATAGTGCAGACTTGTACCACAGTGGTTGATTTGAATACCTCGAGAATCTAGTAGAATCACCTATATTATGCTATCTCCCGAGTTTCAATTGGACAATACCACTCCATGCATTGGTACTTGTGAAGGATCATTTATCCAACTCTTTCCCATATATATCCTTCATTGATTCTAAGACATAGATCCACTATGTATCCCTTTCATGGATATGATATCTGGTTGACATGGATTCAATGTGTATCTCTTTCATGGCCATTATCATTTATTTCTATATATAAATTCGTCATGTATTCACAATGTATTTGATTGGTGTTCATCCCTATAACAACACCTAAGAATGGGTATTCCCACCTTAGGAATTATGTTTTCCAACTTGTTTATGTGGTTGGTTTCTATCCTTAGATTTGATTCTGGTGACCTTCACCCTATCTCACTTCTCTTTGAATATTTATAATGTATTTCGATAACCAGTTTCTCTTATAACCTCACACATTAGAGAGAATCTGTTATAGTGTCAATTTCCACCATTGAAGCATTGATTCTCTTATTGGCCTAGTCCCTATCCTACTTCTAGACAACTCTTCTCCATACCTCCTTGAGACCTTCTAAAAAACATTTTTTTAAACTTTGTACATGCCTTGGTAGTTATACAACACATGTATATGCAAGTTTCCCGGAGGAGAGTCATGTACATGCTAACAAATTGTTTAAAAATGTATTTTTTCATAATTAAATGTTGATTTACATGGTTGGTTGGTTACCTAACTTTGTTTACTCATACTCAACCATATCTAACCAACTCAATATGGCATAAATGCAACATTTGGTCTAAGGAGAAAGGTAATGATTCATTGCATATCAGAGAAAACATCAAATTAGATACACTCGTCGTGTCTATAAGATCATGTACATCCTTTCCTCTATTGGTTATTGACTTGGAAACCCTTGTTTATATTCCTATTTGATCACCATCCAACATGAATAAGAGTCTCCCTTATATTCTTTTTGAGTCTGTCAATGGATCAAAGGTCAATATCAACCTTTATAGTAGGATCTTGCATGGATGGACCTGAAGTGTATTTCGACGGGGCAATGTCGCACATAATAGGTATACAACATAACTACATAAATGTTGGATATAAATAAGAAACTTGTTCCTTTGAAAAGAATTATATTTATAATGTTCAACTTGCAATTATTTTATATTTTCTTTGTAGAACACTAGTTGTTTTGATTATTTTGTTATATTTAATTGAACTAAGGGGTAGTTATTAGTATAACTACCTCTTTGTGCAGACTTCAATGGTTAAATTTCTTATAGGTTGCAGATGAAACTATTGGCAAAGATTCAGAAGATTTAGGGACTCAGGACCAAGATCAAACGAAGGAAAAACAACGAGTTTATTCTCCTTCTCCTCAAAATAGTTTATTTCAATTAATATTAATTATAAAAAAAAATCTTGTGTTTTTTCTTTGAGATTTTCTTTCTTTATGGTCATTTATTCGTTGTAGTAATCCCACTACTGTAGGGTATTTTCCCCTAAAGCATTGTGTTATCATTGGGATAAGTATAAATTGATGTCTCAATGGAGGTTTATTTGTAGGCAACTATAATTTTTTTTGTTGGGTTAATTTTTGTTGTGTTTTTTATGTAAATTGTGGAGATAGCTATTATTGACTCCCAAAGGAAGGACTTCACCAACCCTATTGCAAAAAAGTGGTTTTGAGTTGGTTGGGATGCCCATTTATTCCAAGGAATGGAAGGATACCAATTTAGGGATATACTGAAATGTTTTTTGGTTATCTCAAAATTCATCATAAGACTGAGAAGGGTCTTGAGACATACTTGGTGGTTGAGGTTGTTGTGGTTGTTTTATGTAAATAAACATATTTTCCCAGTCTTCATATTCTAACCTTGATAAAATGGTTTCAACTTTGGATGGGAGGGAAAGTTATTTTTTGCATGATGTTATCCGAAAATTATTCATGTTTGAATTTTGTTCAACAAGAAGTCCTTCAAGGGATGATTTTTCCTACATTTGGAGTAATGTATTGCTAGTGCTAAATTTTCTTCATCGAGCTTCTATGTATATTGGAGTGTATCAAGTTGATATCTTAGTAATTTTAGAATATTATTCTTGAAGCAATATCTCAAGTACCCTTTGCATGTTTTGAATTTCTCCTCGAGCATCATTTTCATAATTCAAAATTTTCATTATAGGTTAGACGTGAAATATCTCCAACTCCCATCAAGTTTAAAATGTCAATAAATTCATATTCAATACCTGTTGAAAGAATAATTTACAGGGTTTCTTTATCTAACTTACTATGTTTTGACCTCTAAAAATTATATTGAAACCTTTCAACATAGTCTTCCAAAATTTCATCGTACTTCTAAGTCATATTGAAAATTTCTTCCCTCAAATCCCTAGCATTATAAGAGTCCTGGTATTTACTTAATAAAATTTTCTTCATCTCATATCATGTTTGAATATTGTTTTCACAGAGTCCCATAAACCAATGGAGTGTTGGATTCTTCAACATGATGAAACAAAAATTTAACTTTTGAGTATTGTTGATATAATCACATCTCCTACAAAGGAAATTGAATTCAATTAGAAAATTATCAGTATATTCACTTGCAATGAAATTAAAAATTGGTAAGGTTAATGGAGGAATGTTTTTCATATATTCTATACCTCCCACATATTTGATTGGAAACTCAAAGATGATAGTCTCCTCCTTGTGGAGCCCGCTCTTTCTTTTTATTCCATGTTGTGAAGAAGATGAAACCTCAAAAATATGCCATGAGTTGTACTATGGATTACTTCAAGAAGATATATTTCCCTAATAATTATGGTTCTTCAACTATATTTCCATGTGATTATGTGTTAGGCTTCCCACTTATTAATTCATCTATATTTGTGTGTTCTACACATGGAGGGATAATTTTTGTTTCTACTATTAAAGTAACTTATGTTGTAGGAAGAATTTTAGGAGTCTTCATATGGTTTAATTGAGAGCTAGGTTTTTTTCTCAATTTTCCTCTTTCTTTATATTTTTAGTTGACCACGGTTCACCATGTCCATAATGAACCATGAGAAACTAAAAATAGCCATGTTTGAAATAATTATACCCTGTAAAACATCACCATATGAAATAACCATTGAGAAAATCCATAATCTAACCCAACTCTTCAGGAACATCACATTGTGACATAAACAACGAGAAACACAAAGATTTGACATAAGTCAGCCAATATAAATTTCACAATGCTACATAGCCATTGAGTAACATCAAAATCCAACATATCCTTTCATGAACATCACAGTGTGACATAAACCTTAAAAACCTTGTAATTCAACATAAGTCCACCATGATGAAGATCACAATGAGACATAAACATTAAGGAACATTCGAAATGTGACAAATACCTTAACCAATGGTGTAATGTGACATAATCATTGAGGAACATAGTAATTCCATATAATTCAATGAATATGAATATCACAATGCATCCATTAAGGAACACCACATTAAAAAATAAGCTTTAGGAATGTCGCAAAGTGGCATAACCTTTATTGAATGTCACAATGTGATTTAAACATTAAGGAATGAATTAGTTTAACATAACATAATGAATATGAATGTATCAATGAAACATAATAATCGGGAGTAATCAAAATCCAACATAACCCTTGAGGAATATCGCAATTTGACATAACCCTTGATCGATGCCATAGTTTGACACAACCATTGAGAAACATAGCAATTCAGCATAAGTCAACCATCATGAACATCACAATGCAACATTACTATAGTAAAACATGATTAAACATAATCAACATGGTTAATGAGAGTCAACAATGGGTAACTATGTCCAAACATGGTCAACCAAAGTTAATTATAGTCAACCTAAGTCAACCATGTTCAACCATAGTCAAACATGGTTGAACATGGTGAACCATAATAATGGAAATTAACCATAATGAACCCATAGTAAACCAAATTCAACCAAGGTCGGTCATATTAAACCAAAGGCAACCATAAGTTGACCATAGTAAATATAACATAAAACAAAGTCACACATATGTCAACCATAGTCAACCATAATAAACCAAAGTCATCCATGGTCAATTTAAGTTATAACCATGGCCAAATAGTTAACAATGGTTATCCAAAGATAATGGTAGTAAAAAATAGTCAACCATGTCATCCATAATCAACCATAGTCAACATGGTTATCCATACTTAACATGGTCACCCATGATCAACCATAGTCAAATTTGGTCAAGCAAATTCGACCATTGCCAATAATAGTTTAACATAGTCAACCATAATCAACCATGCTCAACCTGATTCAACCATGGTGAGTCATAGTTTAACATAGTCGGTCATGGTCAGCCATGGTCAACTAAATTAAACCGTCATTCACCATGTTCAACCATAGACAACCTTGGTCAAACAAATATAACCATAGTAAAACATGGTCAACTATGTCATCCATTGTCAACCACAATCAACATGGTTATCCATAGTTAACATGATCAACCATAGTCAAGCATGGTCAAACATAACCAAACAACCATAGTAAACTATTGTTCACTAAAGTCAATCATAATCACACATAATCAACCATGTATAACCAAATTCAACGATGGTTGAATATAACCAAACATGACCATCCACAATGAACCATGGAAAACCATAGTTTAACATTTGAAACGATAGTTAAATATAATAAAATATCATAGATATTTCATTACTAACTATATTGATATTTTAATTCACAAATCCACTAATCTTCCCCACTTGGGTAGGTAGTATATAAGCCACTTTTATTTATGTAGTTGTGTTAATCTTATTAAATGTCAACCATGTAGTTTGGAAATACTAGGAAGCATATTCCTTATTCGTTAATGAGTATTGTTGATTTTGTGTGGTCATTAAAAATTGCATTAAATATGGAAAAAATTCAAATAGAACACCGATCATTGTAACGACATCCTCCAAGGCTCAACAAATAGTTGTAAGTGTAGAAATTGGTAGCATGCTTTGTGATTTCCCACATTACATAATAATAAAATATAAAAGCTATATTATGTTATAATAATACTTCTCTTGATCATAATAAATCAATTTATTGGAGCGTATCTTCATGGGGAATGAAACAACTTGAATTAGTCACATGCAAGATAAGATGAGGTTTGGCATGCCACCTTGTAAGCCTATATAAATGTGCACACATAATACTAATAATCAATGTGTCTAAAACCCTTTGGAGTCCGTTTTCATGTATGCATGTCTCCATATATTTATGCTGAAAGGCATATACCTATTGGAGATGGGAACAATTAATCATCTTTTAATTTAAAATTCTAATTTGATGGCTAACAATTGAAGATGTTGGCATATTCTTAGTCGTCCTCCCAAATCAATGAATGTGATTTACTCTTCATAACTTCCTTGTATTTTTGAATGCATCAGTTAACCTGCTTACTTTTAAACATTTACCTAATCATATTAAGAAATTAATGTACCACCATATGATTGCCATGTTTAACTGATTAACCTTTGGAATTACCACATTTAAGATTAACTTTTGGATTTCCTCAGCTCTATGTGTGTTTCAGCGTTCACCAGCCGCAACACCAGCCCTATGTGTGTTTCGGATTTCACCAGCCGCCAACCACTTTGCGGCTATGTTATTCATACATACAAAGAGACAATATACCTCTTGGCAGGTAGCTTAATGTGTAGAATTTGATTCCACCGGGAAAAACTTTAAGTATGTGATATTTATCCTAAAGTGTATATAGTGAGGTGAATAATGTATTTAATCTCCATTATAAAGTAGGTGAATCATTCAATTTTTTGATGGTAGAATATATCGACATTGCAAATAATTGTTTATGGGTAATTAAAAAAATTTCTCTAATTTACACACACACACACACATGCACACATGCATGCACAGACTCAATATATTTGTTGGGAAAATATTCTCACTCAATGCTTTTAGTAGTATTTTTCTATTTATATACATATTAGACAATTTTTTATTTATGTTGGGAAAATATTCTCATTCTTAGTTATTTACATTTTAGTTTAATAAGGAAGAATGCTTATTTTGGTGTAGATTCCATGATTAAGGGGTGGTCGTTTCAACAAGTTTATCTAAAATTTACAACTAGTATCCTATATTTTCAATAAACCATGAGAGGTTCCAAGATGGAAGAATAATTTATACAAATCTAATTTTTATCACATCATCAATGATAACTATATTTGAAGAGGCTCAATAATTTGCAATTAATTGATATAATAATTATTGAGTTTCTAAAGTTCACATTGTACTTTAATAGTGAATTTTCTAATTGATATGTCCTCTTCTCTCTCTCTCTCTCTCTCTCTCTCTATATATATATATATATATATATATATATATATGATGATGATGATGATGATGAAGGTTGGTATTGTAACAAATATTTTGAAATAGTGATTTAATGTGGGTGTATTAAGAACATTTGACTATTTTTTTCTACCCATGATAGTTTATGGAGCTCATGAGAGTTTGTTCATATGTATGTGTGTATTTTTTTCATTTTATACTTTGAAAAATATTATCCCTTCATCTAACATGAAAACAACAAGTGAAAAATATTTTTTGAAAATAATTGAAATTTCCAACTTCAATCCTCTCAACTTCCTCAAAAGAGTGTCATTTTTACTTTCTATAATAATTGCTTAATTATGAGATAAATAATTTATAAAATAAAGTAAGTGTGTTTTGTTCCAATAGACTTGTACAAATAAATTGAATCCATCTCACAGTATTTAATATATATCATTAAACATAATCATTAATAAGTGTAAAAATTTATAATTTAATGTTATGTAAACGTTTTTAATTGTAAAAATTTAAACTCGTTTTTTTTCCATTCAAAATAAAAATCTTAAAAAAATTGTATCCAAATTCAAAAAGTAGTTAATTATAATAATATGGAACTTATTACGAATTTGTAAATATTTCAAAGATAAAAAGGTTTAGAAAAACTTATATCCAATATTTGAAATTATAATTTAACAAAATATTAAAGAAAATCAATAGATCGAGGATTATTTTTTGTTTAAGGTTTAATAGTTAAAAATTGATCGTATCATAAACCTCTTCATTAAAGTAGTTAATGACAATACGATATTTTTTGTTTAAGGTTTAATAGTTAAAAATTGATCGTATCATAAACCTCTTCATTAAATTAGTTAATGAAAATACGATATATAATTCATTTTGTGAGATGTTGTATGTATGGGTTGACCCAGGTTCTACCTTAGTTCTGCATCAAAACCCTAGAAACGATCGGCCCCTCTAGTAAACTAGAAGGAAACATTGTGCACAAAGTGCACAGTGCAGTCTCACCCGAGATGGCTTATGGATGATTGCATGACCCAAGTATCTGCAATCATGGAAGGGATGGAAGTTGTGGGCATGGTAGGAGTATTATTACTTCCTTTACTTAAACATGCATTCTACCATACCATCATTCATTATGTCTACCATCATCATTCATTCTTCAGAAAATGACATATTATTCTATTGTGCTCAGTAATTAAACTTCAACAAATTCATGGATTCATTCAACATAAAATCATATCCAAGAAAAAACATAAGAGAAATGGTTCACCATATTTTGTCGTGGTTCACTCCCCCTGGGCTACGGCCACAAAGATCTTCTACTTATTTTTTTTTTCCATCAAAATGCCTCCATTACACGCATGACATCAAAAGTATATAAATGATGAGGTTGACCAGCGTCACACCAATCTCCAAAAATTGCGACCTGACCCTCTATTACACTCCATAAGTCTCCATTATCTCCTCAGATATCCAACCAAAACCTAGTAATGTGACTCAAAACTCAGAATTGTTCTCAAAAGGACTTCTCCACATATCTAAGTTACCCATATCTACCTCATACATCTTTTATTTATATTAAAAAAGGTGGGTTAAAAACCATTACATTGACTAAAAAACCCTAATTCTAATTGGACTCAACTTTTCCATATATTAACAACTTGAACGTGGTTAGTCTCCGATCCAACCATTCATTTCTTTGACTCTGCATTGATTTTCCTTAATTCTCATTGTGTTATTTCCTTTTCCTTCCTGCACATTATTTTCTCTTCATTTCTCGGCACGCGTTGCTTCCTTGCTCCATTTCTTATCCTTCTACCTCATTTTATACATTCTTTCCTTGGAATTTTCTCCGAATATAGCCTGCTCCAACATGCCCCCAACACTAACCTTTTGCTTGTCCTGAGCCACTCAGGCAGTGTGTTCCTCCTGCACTGATTTCTCCAATTCCTGGAACTTCTTTGTTAGTACCTCTACTTGAGTCTTCTCTTTGGCACTCTTTTCTATCAGGGTCTCTCCCACCTGCAATGTTATGTTCTCTTTCAAAACTTGTAACATCCCTAACATCCAGCTGAGCTATGCTATGTAATTGTTTTTGAATTGTATGCAAATTAAAATATATACACACAGAAAATCTTGCAGAACTTTATATATAAAACTTGAAACATACAAATACATTATGTAAATGCACAGATTCATATAGAAATAATAGTAAACATATACATGCAACATAGACATGCAATACACATAAATAAACATATAGGTATAAACCACACACAAGAAAAACCCATAAAAATAAACGCATACATAACAATGCAACATGTAATTTAACAGAAAATGGACACTTATCTTGATAAAAATATCATCAATTGTGTGTAGACCTTCCACAAACCTACCAGCCTTATACCATGCTTCTCATCACTCTCAGTAGTGGGTCACCCCTGAGCTGGGACTAAACTCCACCCGAGTAAAGGGATTCCTAACTAGGATGAGGTATCTCAGAGAACAGGAAGACTTCGTCCCGGTGCCAACTCAAACTAAAAACAAACAATCCCTCATTCCCCACATGCATTTCCCACCCCAGGAAGTGTGCCCCTTCTTTGTTCAATAGTCCCTCGGCTGCCCCACTTCCCTTCGAGGGCTTCAACAACAGGCCAGATAAGAAGTCTCAGAGCCCTGTAGCTGCAGTTTGGCACCTTCGAAAAATAAATTACAAACAATTCTTTCACCTAGAGATAAATTTCTCACAGGCCTGACAACTCGCCTCTTCAGTATCCCACGGGCCTCATAACCCGATTCTTCAATCCAACTCCCAAGGTAACTAGGTATAAGTACATGTACAAATATGGGTATGGCTACAAGTACGGGTACAATGATAGTAACAGAAAGGTACTGATGAAAGATAAATGAGTGAGTGAATGATGATGGAAATGAATCAATAAATCACAAATGAATGAATGGGAAAAAGAACTAAGTCCAAACTATATGTATGCATGTTCCCAACTTGACACTTGTCATGTTGGGAGCTACTTTGGCCCACTTGTCCCCATCCTTAGAAATTAGGATAAACTAATTATCCATACTTTATACTTTAAGGAATATTAATATAATATTCATTTTTGGGTTAAGCTCCCTATATTAACTTTTAGCCCCCCTCTTTCCCTAAATAGTGGATTTTAGTCCCCCATAATCTTATATCGTGGTCGGTTTGCATTCAACGATGTATTATATTAATGATATGCATAATTACATATACAAAAATAGGCTCACTGCCCTTAGCATCTAGGCTCTCTGGCCTAATAAACACATAAGACTCCTAGCTTATAATAACTGGCTCACCATCCTATAAAACACAACATATACACAAAGGTTCACTGGCCTCAAAATCCTGTGTGCTTAAGTTTGCTGCACGTGGTCTCCTAGAATGTGCACACTTCATCATTTTAGTGTGAAATACATGTGCGCATGTGTGCAGTACAACTCACCATCTTATAAGCATTTTTACATTTATGCATTATTACAATCTCCTCTCCTTATTTATGCATTATCCTTAGGGCATTATGTACACATATACAACCAAAATTTTAAAAATCCTAAAAAATATGCGAGTATTATGCCTTCATAGCATCTTCATGCTCCCAAGTTGCATCATCAGGACCATACTAGGTCCATTAGACCTTTACAAACTCTATGGCTCGATTCTGGACCTGTTTGATTTTCCGGTCCAAAATGCGTACCATATGCACTTGGAAAGTTCCTTCTTTCTCCACCTGAATCACATCCCAATCAATAACATGATTGGCATCAGGTATATATTTCTTAAGCAATGATACATGAAATACATTATAAATGGTCATTGATGTAGGAAAGGAAAGCATGTATGCTACAGGCCCATATCCTCTCTAGGATTTCAAATGCCCCACAATAGCGAACTGCCAACTTTGAACAATTTCCCAACTTTAGGGAACTTCCGTT
>ML802944.1:65213-78075 GCA_009831015.1 Picea engelmannii
TGGTTATGACTTGATTTTGAAGCAATTTTATGTAGCCTCTTGTCTTCCATGTTGTTGAACTTCTTCTTATACATCAGGTATCTAGTCATAGCCATGCTCTCAATGGGGGAGAGGCTTGTTTCTACGAGAAGGATGGGATATGGCGTATTTCCTTTAATTTTGAGATTACAGGTTATAAAATTCTTTTGTATTCGCTCTATCTTTCTCTAGGATTCACGAGAGATACTACAGCCCCAAACTTCGCATCCATAAAGAATAACAGGTGTAACAAGAGTCTCAAAGAGGAGTTTCCTCTTATCCCAGCTCCAAAGATCAACTAATTTACAATTGTTTTCAAGCCCATAATAAGCTTTCCATCCCCCAATAAACCTTTTTTCAATGCTATAATTCCAATTAAGCTTGTGGTGAAAATCAATTCCAAGATATTTATATGAAGTCACTTCCTCCAAGTTGTTGTTGTCATATACAAAGGTATCATAGGGGATCTTTTTGGATTTAATAATCATGACCTTAGTCTTATCAGTATTAACAGTCATATCCATATTGGAGAAAAAAGCCTTGAGGATTCTTGGTTGGTTTTCAAGATCATGGGGACTCCTTTCCATAAGAATGATATCATCGGCATAAAGAAGAAGATTGATGACTATACCAGTGAGAGTAGGGCCGACACAACCTGTTTTTTCCAAGCATTCTTCTAACTTATCAATGTATATGCCAAAAAGGGTAGGGGAAAAGGGACAACCTTGTTTGACTCCAATATTGCAGTTAATCTCTTTTGACCAACCCTTAGTGTTTTTAAACTTAGCAATAGCGTTCTCATACATCCTTATTGCAACAACCCTCAACTCGAGAGGCACTTTTATCTCTTCCAACCTATTCCAAAGGTTTTTCCTAGGAACCATGCCAAAATCTTTTCTAAAGTCAACAAAACAACAAAAAAGATTGGTTTTAGTATTGCGGAACTCCTCTGCAATGATCCTAATAATGAGAAAACACATGATTTTTTTACATTTTTTCTTAATTTTTAAAATAAAAGGTACTAGGTACTTATAACCAAGTTTATTGATTATGTAATTAATTTCAAATATTCAAACAATTGAAGGCACAATAAGACTTGAAATATATTAACCAATTAGAAATGAGAAAAACAAATATTTTATTATATCAAAAAATATATATTTGTTTTCTTAAGTTAAATATTACACTTTACACACAAATTTAAAATAGAAGGCAAATTAATGTCAAATCAATATAAAACTCATTGCCATACTCCCTTGGCATGGAATAATAATAACAAAAAATAAATACTAGTTAGTTGAGTTGAATTTATTCACAGTTATTTACATAATTTTTAGGATAAAGACAATGATGAATAATAATATATTTTTAAATAGTAATGATTATTGAGTATATTAAAAATCAAATGTTGTGATGGATGAAGAAAAAAATCAAAACTTTAGTTTAGGTGTTAAGTCCAAAAGGAAAAATGAAACCAAGTTTTGAAAAAATAGATTTAATAAGGAAAACAAATACCAGATGCTTGGCTTTTTTTTTGTGCTTCTTCTAACCAATGTTTCTCTGCATCTTACTCCTTTAGAGAATTATAATTATTCTTATTGACATTAATAGCATAAACACTACCTTGTTCTAGTTCCAATTTAAGATTTTCTAGAGAATTCTCCAAGGACCATAAAAATATAATTAGGGATATCTAGATGGTAGACAATATGCTCCATGAGGTGTTTTACTAAGAATAAAGAACTCCAAAGTTTTGTTGCATTGGATTCACATAAATGAACTGACCTCCTTCTCCCAATCTCTCAAATCTACAACATGCTCAGTGATGTACATAACATAATTATCTTTTATTAAAAATTTAAATTCAAATTCTACTTTTCATTAATTCTTATCTTAGTGTTAATAATACTAAATTCACCTACATCCTTCATGCACATCTTAAACCCTTTCTTAAACTTCTCTAATTTTTGAAAAATATTCTTAAACCATTATTAATCTAGTCCCATATCCTTAAATTCCACTACTTTTTAAAAATATTCTTAAATCATTATTCATCTATTCACTATATCTTCTAATATATATAGAAATTCTACTTTTCATTAATTCTTATCTTAATGTTAATAATACTAAATTCACCTACATCCTTCATGCACATCTTAAACCCTTTCTTAAACTTCTCTAATTTTTGAAAAATATTTTTAAACCATTATTAATCTATTCATATCCTTAAATTCCACTATATTTTTAAAATATTCTTAAATTATTATTCATCTATTCACTATATCTTCTAATATAAATAATAAAAATGCAGAAATAACAAATTACATACTCTCTTCTTATTTATCCATATGACATCTCTCTCAACATTTCCCACCATGATACCGATAGCCACAGAATTTTCAAAACCCAACCTTCAAACCATGTCCAACATCATGATATTCCTACTTCTAAAATGGAGCGTTTTCCTTGATAGTGACAACGTGATATCTACGGCTCATTTCATTTTGGCACATACGTAACTAACTATTTCTTAAACATCATATATACGGCTCATTTTGGCACATGCGTAGTTAATTATTTCTTAAACATATTACATGGCCAATGGCTCATTTAGGCACATACGTAACTAATTATTTCTTAAACATGTTACGTGGCCAGGATTCATTATTGACAAGAAAAACATTAAAAATTAAAAGAGTAGTTTTGTTGATGAAAAACATTAAAAATGAAAAGAGAAGTGGTTTTGCCCATGATTATCATGGCTATTTGAAAAAATTAAAAGGACAAGTCTCTGGTTTTTTTTTCAACTATCATTGGAATAAAAGGACAATTCTAAACATTGATTAGGTTTTTATTTTCAATTATCATTGAAATTTTACTATATATGTCAAAGTTTGTTAGTTTAATGAGTTAAGGTATTGTTTTGTTCATTAGAGTTCAATATCCTTATTGTGAGTTTAGTAGAAAGGAAACATCCAAAAAAATATAGTCATGTTAAATGTTATGGTTTCTAACCAACAAACAAAAAAAACTACATAATTATAGATGAAATTGGATTTTTGTATTGGTTAAATTGCATTTTCGAAAATATAAATGAATTCAGTACCCTAGACTATTATTTCATCACGGTTGTGCAATCTCAATTTCAACAACTGATACCTTTCATTTGAACAGTTTTTTTAAAACATAAATGAATACAACTCTATGGAAAACTATTATTTCAACGGTTCTTCTAAAAACTTTTGACGACAAAAATGGATTTAGCTCTTTGTAAAACTCTTATTACATCAAGATTGTGCAATCTCAACCACTCAACCATATCTTTCATTCAACAATTCTTAGAACTACTAATATTTCTCATTTCAACAATTGTTGTCAGATTTTAAAGAGAAACTGATTTAAAAAATATACCAAAAAAATCAATTAAAATGTTTAGAATACACTTTAAAAAAAATATACCAAAAAATTCAAGTAAAATGTTTAGAATACATTGAGTAAACTGTACAAAGAAGCTATGTACAATATTGAACCAGAAATCTCGCCCGATCTATGGGTTAATTAGTATAGACAAACGCCAAGAAATAAAAAACCATACATTGAACTCATCGAGAAATTTTAAAACCAGTAGTCATAGACAAGAGAGACCTGAAGGAGTAGTCAACAAGCCGGCCATTCTTGGTATTCTATTTGCTATATCTCTCCGTTGGAGTGGACGTATCTCTATTTAGTTTTTCTTTTCTTGTTAAAGTTCAATACGACCGTACGCTAACGGAGTTTTATTATTTTAATTTTTGAAATCCATCCAAATTTAAAATTTATTGTTCAATCTACCGGATAAATTCAATATCGGTTTTCAAAGTTTTTGTCGTCGCCATCCAACACATTCTAAATCGGAAAACATTCTAAATCTCTGGTCACCGTGCAAATGCGATATGCGGGTCCTAGTTGTTTCAGTATATAATTCCAAGCTCCATGTGGGCCTTTACCTACTCTTCCATTGGAAGTGGAACTTACATCTTAACATCACGACGGAAGACACTTGGAGTTCATGGAGACAAGAACATACGAGGAGTTGGAACGACCGTTCCGAACTACGATTTCACGTGAAAAACAAGGTGTTTTAGGTATTGTATGTGTTAGTTACCAAAGTGTGTTTTGTCAAATCTTGAGTTCCTATACTTTTTGTGGGCTTGCCGGCACTGCAACATTTTTTTCTTGGTTGTTTGGCAATATCAAGGATAGTTCGTCCAGTCTATCATTTTCACCTAGAGCATACCCATACTCTCTTCTTCTAGGCTATCAGTGAGTCACACTCTTCTACTCTACTGCAACTCTTGTATATTTAGACAATTGTTAATAGTTTAACACTTAGTCATATAGAAACATACATCCATGAACATGAGAAACCAAGCGAATAACAATGGAACAAGCAAAATCCATACAAAAATAGTGTGCTTTGTAGCGCCCCCTTTTCAGGCTACCATGGCTTAGTCGCTCTTAGAAAGAAACTTTAACACCACTTGGTACATAACTCGTATAGGTATTATATAATTCACACGCGTTTAAACAAATAAACACATTCTAACAGAGTATTCATATGAGTTACTACCATAATTAACAATCAATAGCGTTTCATACTAATTCATATACACAGCGGAAATCATGATAACATAATGTTAGTTATATTTCTTGTAGGGGGTCTAGAATGCAAAAGAATGGATTAAAAACCCACTTGTCCTAAGTTTCGGATGATGATGCGCCAGTGGTAAGTAATGAACAAGTCCGACCGACAACGATTCGCGCGCCCGAATCAANGGGGGGGGGTCCGGAATCAGGGGCGCATCTCTTCGACGGTCCATATCAGTGTGCCCGGATCAACGGCGATAAGGACAATTCCGAACCCCCCCCCCGGGCCTTTCTACCTTTAAGCGGGGGGGGGTCCGGAATCGGGGGCGCATCTCTTCGACGGCCCAGATTAGCGTGCCCGAATCAACGACGCTTGGACAACCCCGTCCTTCTAAGCCGCTCTGTGTTTATCCAGCGTGGGTCCTTCTCCCATCTTTTCATCTCCAGAACCACCTTTCTCCTGTTGCCATGTGTCACCCATCCGCCTCCACTCTTTGGTCCGCGTGGTCGACCTTCCTTCTCGTCATCCACTTGTCGTTTGCCATGTGTCCCGCTCCTTTCCACATCAGCCTCTCACCAAAGCGCGAGTTCATTATCTCTCGTATTCCCCCTTGCCGCCTGATGTTTTCCACCATGGACCGTCCATTGTCACCCTTCTCACACCTCACCACTTCTTCCACGCCCTCATAATCCGATGCCATCACTCCTATCATGCACCCCATTCTTCGCGCTGGCCTCCACCCCTATTCGTCAAGTCATTCAATTATTCCAGGTGGCAGCGCGAGAAGTCTTCCACATCCCAAAGTGCTGAGTTGGCCAGGTCATCCTCAGTCCCTATGAAGCAGTTATTGAGGCAGTTGGTGGTGGTTAGACATCGTCTCCGCCATAATGGGAAAGTTCGGCAAGGAATTAAAGGCACGTCGATTCGCTGATGAAACTGTCAGAAGATCAATCGCGTCTGCCATAAGTTGCACGACCATTCAAAGATTGCGGCTGCAGATTGTTAGATCCATGCAGACGCAAAGATTTTAATGTTACGTCTCGATGTTGTTGATGTTGCTAGTTTGAGTATATGTAGGCGTTTTCGCCATTTTTTGTATGGATGGATGGTTGAGCTAAGCTCCCTACTGTAAAGTTTCAATAACCATTCTAGTTTCCTGGTCATGTGTCTGTGTTTGAGACTTCTTGGTTTATGACAAACAATTCTCTTTTTCCATCTGTGTCCCATCTCATGCCAGAGAGTTCACAGTCGAAGGATTCGCATGGATTGTTACAATTTTGTTGTGATAAAGGATTTGTTGTGACATTATTGTATTCTCTGGTATCTGTGTTTGAATGTAAAAGGATTTTGCGTTCGGATGATTTCTTCTCCAATCTGTTACAAACCGGATGTTTGTGGTAGACCTTCGCACTTTTCTCACCCAAGTCTTCCCCCTACTCACCCTTTATTACAACTCACTGTTTGAAGTTTATCAAGACCTCACTCGTCCACGCATGCCTGGCCTAGTTTCTGAGTTGAGATGATACTGTTCTGAGTTTTCCTCCATTTGATCACCTCTTTAAACAAATTGTGACATTAAACTGATGGGTGTCAGGTTCTGCTCCTGCAAGCAATCCAGGAGTGACTTCTGTCGCCAACATTTCTGGCGCCGTTGCCGGGGACGAAGTTGAATATTTTCCTCGGTATTGAACAACAAAGATTAAGATTGATTCTGAAGGTGCATCAGATATCAGAACTTGAAGATTGCTAATGTGCACTTGGCGACTCCATTGTGACAAATCCACTACGGCGAACCCGTTGGATTAGTTGTGGCTTCCGGCGGCAGACACACGCAGTCCCATCGACAACTGCCTCTGGCTACAACTGAAGAAAATCCGGAGGTGATTCTCAGGAAAGGAAAGGCTCCTCAGGGAGAAAGCTTCACATCCAAATCAGGTATCTCCCCGCCTCCTTCCGTAAAAACTCCATTCTCTTACTCTCATCTTTCGAGTCGTCCTTCCTTTGAGGTTTCTCGTTTCTTGAATTTCGGGAGTG
The DNA here is from genome assembly GCA_009831015.1 of Picea engelmannii. Taxonomy (NCBI): domain Eukaryota; kingdom Viridiplantae; phylum Streptophyta; class Pinopsida; order Pinales; family Pinaceae; genus Picea; species Picea engelmannii. The sequence goes on from ML802944.1 coordinate 71,893, forward strand.
TTCTTGCTGAGTTTTCTCCTCCTGGTATAGTGTCAGAGGGAGAAATCCTTGTCACTCCCCCCTCCCAGAAATTTGTGCCTCAGTACAGACCTCAGGCCTCAGAAGGTTTCACCACCCCTTCTTTTATTAGTACTGTTGCACAGGGAGAAGCATCTGCACATTCAGGTCCATTAGACCTCTCTCTGTTCTACCCGTCATCTCCTTTGAGAGCCTCTTTTCCGATATCTCTTGTTCACACTCCTTCTCCTCCGACATCTCCTCCACCTAATATCCTATGGCTGGTGCTAATCCCCCTCTAAATAGAATGGATGCCATAGTCGCTGCTAGATATGCTCCCTTAATTCTACCGCATCCCATGAATCCCCTCCCTGCTGGAGACTACTTGAAGTACATGCCCAAGTTCACTGGGGAAGGGGACATAACTGCAAAAGAGCACCTGGCTGCTTTCTACAGTTATGCAGACAATCTGAACATTGAAAATAAAGATGTCTGGATGAGAGTTTTTGTTCAGAGCTTGGATGGTGAGGTGAGGAAGTGGTTCAGGGGACTGGCCCCTGGATCTATTGTTGGAATTGAAGCCCTGGATAATGTTTTCCTGAGGCAGTGGGGAGATAGGAAAGATTACATATATTACATGACAGAGTTTGGGTCTCTGAAGAAGATGGAAGGAGAGTCTGTCTATGACTTCTCCAAAAGATTCAACAAGATGTATAACAAGATTCCTACATAGATAAAACCCTCAGAGGCCTCTGCCCAAATTTCCTATGTTGGTGCGTTTGATCCTGATTTCTGCCTTTTACTAAGGGAAAGAAGAGCCACCTCCTTAGCTCATATGCAAGACACAGCTATAGAAGTGGAATCCAACATATTAGCAGCTGATAGACTGAGGAATAGTGCCGACGCAGATAGAAGAAAGGGGAAATCGGAAGCCTCAACTTCCGGCCCATCACTGCCCCACCCTCAAGTAAATGAGCTGACCCAGGTGATGAACTTTCTGAAAGAAGAAATGGAGAGATTGAAAGTGGAAAGGAAACAAATGAACAAGGGCCCTCAAAGCACCGAGAACAAAGCAGGTTTCAGGAGGCCGAACAACTTTGCTCCTCCAACTATGCACAGAGAGAAGGAAAGAGACGGAGACGACCAAAGAATGTAGGCTCCCTTTCAGAATAATTTTGTGGCTGATGAAGAAGAAGGGGAAACAGACGAGCCTGAGCCTAAAATCCACTATTTAGAAGTCACCTCCCCTTTCCCTCATCTAACCCAAGCAGCATATGAGGAGTCTCTCATGAACAATCAGCTAAACGAATTGAGCAAGGGAGACAAGGTTAGTGGTGGTCGAGGTAGGTATAACCTAAGATCCGACAAAAAGGCAGCAACACCTGATGTTCCGGAGCAGTCCACTAGAGCAGAGAAGCCTGCCGATGAGGTAGAAGACAGTCACATAGGTAAGAAGGCCCAACCCCTCTCTCCTATTGTCCAAAACCATGTTCCTGAAATTAGAGAAATTCCAAAGCCTACATCTTCCTTTAATTTTGAGCATGAGATCCAAAAGGTCAGAATCCCTGTGCCCCTCACCGAGCTGATCAAACATGGCAAATTCAAAAAACGCTTCTCAGACCTTTTGAACTCTGAGGCTTCATTCCCGTCCACAGATTTCATAAATCTCCAAGATGAAAAGCCAGCAGTTGTTCTAGGCCCCATGGTGGAAGACCGAGATCATTCATCCCCTCCCTTCTACACCTCCCTGAACATACATGATAAAGTACTACACAACTGTTTAATGGATTCAGGGGCCTCTCACAACCTCATGCCCAAAATCGTCATGGAAGAATTAGGACTAGAAATCACTCGAGCTTATCACGACCTCTATTCTTTTGACTCCAGGAGAGTGCAATGCTTGGGAGTTATCAAGGATCTGGTAGTCTCTTTGTTTCAGCTGCCCATGAAGAGTATGGTCATGGATATTGTGGTAGTTGATGTTCCCCCCAAGTTTGGCATGTTGTTGTCAAGGTCTTGGATTAAGAGACTTGGAGGGATGTTACAGAAGGATCTCACATATGCCATTGTTCCAGTCTTTGGAGGGGAACATAGGAGATTGTACAGAGAAGCCCAGTTAGCCTACATTGTCAGTGATGAACCAAACCCCACTAATCACCCCATCTTTGCACTTGACACTGACATAGGGTCTATCTTGTTGCAGGTCACTAAGACTCTTGAGGCCCCTTTGCAGATCAGAAAGCGGCCCACTCTTAATCAGGAGATGTCTCCCCCAACCACCTCTGTTTGGAAGATGTTCTTTGATGGAGCTTCCTCCAGTATGGGTGCTGGCGCCGGGATAGTAATCATATCCCCTTGTCAAGAGACCATATCTATGTCATACAAGCTGGAATTCGAAGTCACCAACAACGTGGCAGAGTATGAAGCTCTGGTTCTAGGATTAAGAGCTGCAAAGGAAATGGGAATCAGGGAGATGGCTGTGTTCGGAGATGCAGAATTAATTGTCCAGCAGGTCAAAAATGTCTATCATGCCAAGCATCCTCGACTCAAGAATTACAGAAACGAGGTATGGAACCTAGTTGATAATTCTTTCTTGGCTTTCAACATCTCTTTCATTCCAAGGGAATAAAATTCTCCAGCCGACTTTCTAGCCTTTTCAGCTAGTTTGCTCGAAGTTCCTGTGCTGCCCACTGTCAAATCTGATGTCGAGATAAGATACAAACCCTCTGTACCAGACAATGTCAGACATTGGAAGGTATTTGAAGACGATCAGGAGATCGAAAAGTTCCTCCAGTCCATTGATGACTTTTCTGCGTCACACATAGATGAGGATCCTGACGTGGAAGGTGACCATCACCCTGAGGAGTTCTTGAATGAAATTGCTAACCACCAGATTATTCAACTGTCGAGCAATCACATACCAAAGGGTTTGATCCCATTAGAAATATTGTTCGATGGGAATGATGTGGCAGTGAGGGGGAGAGTCTCAGGTGATGATGCTGATACAGCTGAGTGCATCATAGGCACACCAGAAGAGCCCAAGTTTGTCAAGTTATCAAGGAGCTTGACCAAAGAACAGAGGGCCGAATACACTGAGTTGTTGAGGGAGTTTGATGATGTCTTTTCATGGACCTACGAAGACCTCAAGACATATGATACATCAGTCATTGAGCACAAGATCCGGCTGAAAGAAGAAGCTAGGTCGTTCAAGCAGAAGCTAAGGCGGATAAATCCCATGCTGCTACCTGTCATGGAGAAAGAAGTGAAGAAGCTGCTGGATGCCCAAATCATTGTCCCCTTGAGATACTCCGACTGGGTGGCCAATTTGGTCCCGGTTAGAAAGAGGAATGGAGAAATCAGACTCTGTGTCGATTTCAGGAATCTGAACAGAAGTTCAAGGAAGGAAAATTATCCCCTGCCCAACATGGAACATATATTGCAGAAGGTCACTGGCGCATCTAGGATATCTATGATTGATGGCTTTTCCAGTTACAATCAGATATCAGTCATGCCCGAGGACAGGGAAAAAAAAGCCTTCACCACTCCTTGGGGCACATTCATGTATGCCAAAATGCCATTTGGATTGATGAATGCAGGAGCCACATTCCAGCGATCCATGGACATAGCCTTCATCGGGGAAAAGGATAAGTTTGTGGTGATTTACCTAGATGATATAATAGTCTTCTCCAAGACTGATAAAGAGCACCGCTACCACTTGAAGAAGGTTTTCCAGAAGTGTCGGAGGTATGGCCTATCCTTAAACCCCAAGAAATCATTGTTTGCTATGCAAGAGGGAAAACTATTAGGCCATATAGTATCAACAGAGGGAGTAAGAATTGATCCTGACAGGGTAGAAGCAATTAAGGCCCTGTCACTTCCTAGATCTAAGAAAGAGGTTCAGGCATTTTTGGGAAGGATTAATTTTCTGAGGAGGTTTGTTTCAAATTTTGCTGAGTTGGTGAAACACATCACATCCATGCTCAAGAGGGGGAATGAAATAAAATGGACTGCTGAACCCAGGGAATATTTTGTCCAAATAAAGAAGGCGTTGGCTGAGGCACCTGTGCTAATCAGTCCCAATTATTCCAAAGATTTTCTGATATTTTCTTTCGCTTCTTGTGATACAGTAGCAACAATCTTATTGCATAAAAACGATCAAGGACAAGAGCAGCCCATTGCCTTCTTTAGCAAGGCGTTGAGAGATGCAGAGCTCCGGTACGAGATCATGGAAAAGCAGGCTTATGCCCTAGTGAAAGCCCTCAAATCTTTCAGAGTCTATGTCTTACACTCAAAAATCACTGCATATGTCCCTTCAACCTCTGTGAAGGACATTCTTATACAACCTAACATGGACAGGAGGAGAGGTAAATGGATCGCCAAGATCCTAGAGTTTGATCTGGAGATTAAGCCCACCAAGCTGGTAAAGGGGCAGGGTTTAGCCAAGTTGCTGGCTGAATCCAATTGTCGAGCCTTGGGAATCAATTTCAACAACGAGCAAGCTGAGTCATCCAACAAAAGTTCCCAAAAATATTTACCACTAGCAACATGCACCTGGTACAAGGATATCTTATATTTCTTGCAAGAGTTGAGGCCCCCCGATGGGATGGAAAAAACCAAGGCAAGAGATTTAAAGCTCAAAGCGGTCAGATATTGGCTCATTGACCAAGCTTTGTACTGGAAAGACCCCCTGGGGGTATTACTGAGGTGTCTGGACCCACAGCAGGCCCAGAAGGTTATATTCGACTTCCATAGCGATCTCTGTGGAGGTCACCATTTTTGGAAGACCACAACTCACAATATCCTCCGAGTTGGATACTACTGGCCCACCTTATTTCCTGATGTCTGCAGGGAAATCAGAGCTTGCATTAAATGCCAGAAATTCTCAGGGAAGTAGCAGCTCAAATCTCTGCCATTAAATCCTGTAGTAGTTTCAACACCCTTTCAGCAGTGGGGATTGGACTTCATCGGGGAAATTCATCCTCCCTCAAGTGGCCAGCACCGTTGGATTCTGACTACGACCGACTACTTCACAAAATGGATAGAAGCTGTCCCTACCAGAAGCACTTCTCACAAAGTGATTATCGGCTTCCTGGAAGATATTATATCCAGATTTGGTTGTCCCAACAGAATCGTTACTGATAATGCCTCTCCCTTTCGGTCTGAGCCTCTGGTCAAATTCTGTGAGCAGTTCCAGATTTCACTGATTCACTCTACTCCCTACTATCCTCAAGGAAACGAAATGCAGAATCCTCCAATAAAAGCCTAATCAAACTTATCAAGAAGCTACTGGAGGACAATAAAATGGCCTGGGACTCAAAGCTCAAATTTGCTCTTTGGGCTGATCGGGTGATAACCAAGAAATCCCTGGGCCTCTCACCCTTCCAACTTGTTTATGGAATAGAGGTCGTTTTCCCCACTTAGCTCGCCCTACCTGCGGAAAATCTCCTCCAGGACTTTGAAGGAGAACCTAACCATTTGCTCAGAAGGATTCATCAGATGGTGGAAGTGCAGCAGATCAGAGAACAGGTCATGGACAGAGCCTACAATCATCAGCAGAAGATCAAGCAGGCTTTTGACAGGAAGAGCAAAAGGAAGGAATTTGAACAGGGTGATCTGGTGCTAAAATGGGATGCACCCAGGCAGGAAAAGGGCAAACACAGTAAATTTGATGCCCTCTGGTTCGGGCCTTTCAAGATCCTTGAAGTTTTCACAAACAATACTTACAAGTTGCAGGATCTGGAGGGCAAGGAAGTTTCAGGCAGCCCAGTAAATGGGCATTTCTTAAAAAAGTGTTTTATGTGAGCCACAAGCGGCTCTTTCTGTTTTGTTTTGTAAATATTGTTTTTGTTTTTGTTTTTCAGACTAATAAATGACTCCATAGCCCAACAACAAAGGCACTGAATCTGCAAGAAAGTTCTTAGAGCATCACAGGGACGACTCTATCCCCCATGGAGCCAAATGTTAGCGATATTTCTTGTAGGGGGTCTAGAATGCAAAAGAATGGGTTAAAACCCCACCTTTCCTAAGTTTCAGATGATGATGTGCCAGTGGTAAGTAATGAACAAGTCCAAGCGGCAACGATTCGCGTGCCCGGATCAATGGTGCATGTGGAATTCCGGACCCCCCTGCCTTTCTACCTTTAAGCGGGGGGGGTCCAGAATCAGGGGCGCATATCTTTGACGGTCC
>ML802944.1:78108-92237 GCA_009831015.1 Picea engelmannii
CATCTCTTCGACGGCCCAGATCAGCGTGCCCGAATCAACGGCACTTGGACAACCCTGTCCTTCTCAGCCACTCTGTGTTTATCCAGCGTGGGTCCTTCTCCTGTCTTGTCATCTTCTAGAACCACCTTTCTCCTGCTACCGTGTGTCACCCATCCGCCTCCACTCTTTGGTCCGCGTGGTCCACCTTCCTTCTCGTCATCCACTTGTCATTTTCCATGTGTCCCACTCCTTTCCACATTAGACTCTCACCAAAGTGAAAGTTCATTATCTCTCATCTTCCCCCCTGCCACCTGATGTTTTCCACCATGGACCGTCCACTGTCACCCTTCTCACACCTCGCCACTTCTTCCACGCCCTCATAATCCGATGCCATCACTCCTATCATTCACCCCATTCTCCGCGCTGGCCTCCACCCCTATTCATCAATTCATTCAGTTATTCCAGGTGGCAGCGTGAGAAGTCTTCCACATCCCAAAGTGCTGAGTTGGCCAAGTCGTCCTCAGTCCCCACGAAGCAGTTATTGAGGCAGTTGGTGGTGGTTAGACATCATCTTCGCCATAATGGGAAAGTCCGGCAAGGAATTAAAGGCACGTCGATTCGCTGATGAAACTATCAGAAGATCGATCGCATCTGCCATAAGTTGCATGACCATTCAAAGATTGCAGCCGCAGATTGTCAGAGCCATGCAGACGCAAAGCTTTTAATGTTACGTCTCGATGTTGTTGTTGTTGCTAGTTTGAGTATATGTAGGCGTTTTCGCCATTTTTTATATGGATGGATGGTTGAGCTAAGATCCCTACTGTAAAGTTTCAATAACCATTCTAGTTTCCTGGTCATGTGTCTGTGTTTGAGACTTCTTGATTTATGACAAACAGTTCTCTTTTTCCATCTGTGTTCCATCTCATGCCAGAGAGTTCACAGTCGAAGGATTCGCATGGATTGTTACAATTTTGTTGTGATAAAGGATTTTTTGTGACATTATTGTATTCTCTGGTATCTGTGTTTGAATGTAAAAGGATTTTTCATTCGGATGCTTTCTTCTCCAATCTGTTACAAACCGGATGTTTGTGGTAGACCTTCGCACTTTTCTCACCCAAGTCTTCCCTCTACTCACCCTTTATTACAACTCACTGTTTGAATTTTATCAAGACCTCACTCATCCACGCATCCCTGGCCTAGTTTCTGAGTTGAGACGATACTGTTCTGAGTTTTCCTCCATTTGATCACCTCTTTAAACAAATCGTGACATTAAACTGATGGGTGTCAGGCTCTGCTCCTGCAAGCAATCCAAGAGTGACTTCTGTCGCCAACACATAAGCAGTAGAGTCATGCAAAACATGATTAAAAACATAATAAGATACTTATCTTTTAACAGTGGTAGAATCCACCAACCAAGTGCAGGCCTTCCATGAACCTCCCAGCCTTAGACCGCACTGCTCATCAGCTCAGCAATAGGTCACCCCCGAGCTAGGACTAAGCTCCACCCCAAGGCAATGAAATCTAGGCTAGGCTGAGGTTACAGGGAAAACAACACACAACCACAAGGAAGGGATTCTCTCCAAGGAATCTCCCACGCTCACTGCCCACAGACCCTTATTCCCCACATTCTTGTTCCACCCCAGGAGTATACACCTTCTCTGTCACCTAGACAGTCCTTCGGCTGCTAATCTCCCTTGCCTTGGGTTACAGGAATAGGCTGGACCAGAAGTCTCCAGGCTCTATGGAAGCTACAAGGTTCCTTCCAGGAGTGCTCTCCTTCCTCTGCGCACTCTCACACTTGGAGGGAGTCGCTCACAGGTCCAACAACCTATTCTTCCAACTTCAACCACCTCTCTCACCTAGAGAGAGTGTTGTACAAACTAGCCAACAAGCCACACAAGGTCAAACACTACACGTCCACCACAATCCATGGGAATCCAGACACAAACACCCCAGGGCAGCTCCAAACAGGTGCAACAATATAACCAGGCTTAGCAGGGACGAGACACTTTTGTTTTCTCAATTTGGCAACATGGAATAGACTCACATTTTGGATTCTCAAGGATGCGTGATGAGTCGTCCACGTAGGGATCGATTGAGACTTCCCGGTTTAGAACAAGGAAGGGATGTACCAATTTTCCAGAACCAAACACAGACTCTTTCCCAAATCCACGCAGGCTTCTCGTTCAGGGAATATACACACCGGTTTTCTCAGAGCCAGACACATACTTTTCGAATCATAGGGATGCACGAAGGTTCTCTACAGGAGTCAGGTTGGTAGTACTATCCAGGGATCCATACGCGGTCAGACGATCGGGTTGAATGGGGGAGGAACCCTTTCTCACGGCTCACCCTAGCCATTTTATTCGCATGTGTCAGGGTTGACACTTGTCACCCATGAAACTGCATGTGTTCCACTAGCACGCATCTCCCTTCCATGTTCTCCCCTTGCCAGAAACTTAGGATAAAACATAAAATGCACATGTCCTTTGGGATGGTATTAAAATATTATTCCCAAGCTTAAGCCCCTAGGCTCAACACTTAGCCCCTTTTCCCACCTTCCAGCCCCTAATTCCTTGCCCACCCTATGGATTCTTAGTCCCCCTTCACTCATTCATCATGGTCGGTCTGCACATGGTGGTGTTTATATTTTATTAATTGTTCTGTGTGATTACATATACAACAACAGGCTCTTGGCCTTCAACACTCAGGTTCCCTGGCCTAACAAACACATAAGCCTCCAGCTTATAAAAACTTGGGTCACCAGCCTATAAAACATAATTACCATTCCTTACAGAACATGGTTTACAACGGGGCTCAGCCTTGGGGACACTACAATCCCCCTCCCCTTATTTTTTTGCACTGTCCTCAGTGCAACATTACACAACATCTGCAAGCTTTTCAAAAATCTTCAAAAAGATGCGGGTACTTTGCCTGCATAACATCTGCATGCTCCCATGTCGCGTCCTCGGGACCGTACCAGATCCACTGGACCTTTACAAGCTCTATGACTTGATTCCGGAGCTGAGGATGCACTTGCAGGACACCTTCTGGTTCCACCTGAATCACATTCCAATCGATAACATGATTAGCATAAGGTACATATTTCTTAAGCAGTGAAACATGAAACACATTATGTACAGTCATAGATGCAGGTAATGCAAGCATGTATGCAACCGACCCAATCCTTTCTAGGATCTCAAATGGACCACAAAATATTTCTTCCAACTTGGCACAACTTCCCAGCTTTAGGGAACTCTTGTTAGTTTTCACTTTCAGGAAAACCTGGTCACCCACTTTGAATTCTCTATGGGTTCTGTTACTATCAGCGTAACTTTTCTGCCTGTCCTGGGCAACTTTTAGATTATGTTTAATTTTTATCATTTGATCTTCCATCTCTTTGAGTAGCTCACACCCAACTACTACTCTGTCAGCTGGATTATCCCAACTCACTGGAGTGTTTCACTTTCTTCCTTAAAGCGCTTCAAATGGGCTCATCTTCAATGATGCATGATACGCATTATTGTAGGCGAATTCTACCAAATTAAGGTAGTTTTCCCACCTTAATGGTTTATCCATCACATACATTCTCAGCATGTCTTCTATTACTCTGTTCACTCTCTCTGTCTGTCCATCAGACTCGGGATGATATGCTGTGCTAAAGTTTAGATTCATTCTGAATCCTTTGAACAGTCCTTTCTAGAAATTTGAAGTGAATTTCGGGTCTCTATCAGACACAATTGTCCTAGGAATTCCGTGCAAACGTGCAACTTCTTTTAAGAAGATATCAACAACATCTGCTGCCCTGTGGGTGGTTTTCAATGGAATAAAATGGGCATCTTTAGTAAGCTTGTCCACCACCACCATGATTGAATCATGCTGCTTGCTTGTTCTAGGTATTCCGGTGATAAAATCCATTGTTACCACATCCCATTTCTAGTCAAGAATAGGTAAAGGCTACAGCAACCCTGCTGGGTGCCTATGCTCAGCCTTAACCTTCTGGCACTCCATACATCTAGCGATGTATTCAACGACTTCTTTCTTCAAACCCGGCCAAAAGTAATGGATTTTGACTGCTGCCACAGTCTTCTGATATCCAATATGTACAGCATAAGTCACGTTATGCATCTTCTTTTGAATTGCCAGCTTGAATTCTCGGACATTAGGTACATACACTCTGTTTTTATACAGAAGTAAGCCATCAGTTCCCAAGGTGTAACTTTCCTTGGTTTGTGGTCTCTCATGCTGCTGTAGCTTTTCTACTAGACCTCTGTACTGCAAATCAGCATTGGCAGCTTCCAAAATTCTGTCTTTAATCTCAGTTTTGTACATGCTAATGGTTGTAGCATGTAATTTGTGCACTTTTTTGCTGAGTGCATCAACCACCTTATTTTCTTTCCCTTTGATATGCTTGATATCAAAGTCATATTCACACAGAAACTCCATCCATCTAATTTGCCTAGCATTTAAGGTCGACTGATCAAATAAATATTTCAGACCATTATGGTCTATTCTAAACTCGAATCTCTTGCCCATGAGGTAATTTCTCCATTTCCTCAGGGCGTGGACGATTGCTGCCAACTCTAAATTGTGAGTGGCATAATTCTTCTCATGCTCCTTCAACTTTTGGGATTCATAACAAACTACAAATCCTTCTTGGGTGAGAACTCCTCCCAACCCCTCCTTACACGCATCTGTGCACACTACGTAATCCTTATTTGGATATGCAATCTTCAGGATCCGAGCACTAGTTAGTAGTTGTTTCAGTCGCTGGAAGCTACTCTCACATTCTTCAGTCCACTGGAACTTCTTCTCCTTCCTTTGCAAGGAAGTGATAGAATGAACTATCTTTGAGAATCTGGCTATGAACCTCCTATAGTAGCCCGCCAAAACCATAAAAGATCTAAATTTTGCCACATTCCTTAGCACTGTCCATTCTCGAATGGCCCGTACCTTCTCAGGATCCACAACGATCCCTTCTTCAGATATAATGTGTCCCAAGTAATGGATCTACCTTTGGTAAAAAGAGCACTTGCTCAATTTTGCATACAGCTGGTGTTCTCTCAACACCTGCAACACCATTCTCAGGTGTTTCTCATGTTCTTCCTCTGTCTTGGAATACACCAAGACATCATCCAGGAAGACTATGAAAAACTTGTCCAAATAATTTCTGAACACTCCATTCATTAAGCACATGAAAACAGAAGGCGCGTTGGACAGCCCAAATGACACCACCGTGAACTCATAATGACTGTACCTTGTTCTAAATGTGGTCTTGTTGATGTCCTCATCCTTTATTCTCAATTGGTGATATCCTGATTGGAGATCTATTTTCGAGAATATTTTCGCATCCTTCAACTGATAAAAAAGATCATCAATCCTTGGCAAAGGATACTTGTTCTTGACAATGACCTTATTCAACTATCGAAAATAAATGCATAGCCTCAATGTCCCATCTTTCTTCTTCACAAATAGGACCGGGGCTCCCCACAGTGACACATTGGGGTGAATGTAACCTTTCTTTAGTATCTCTTCGAGCTGCAATTGCAACTCTTTCAGCTCTGGTGTACTCATTCTATAAGGAGCCTTCGAAACTGGAGCTGCTCCAGGCATCAAATTTATAGAAAAAGCAATGTCCCTCTTCGCAGGTAGTCCAGCTACCTCCTGAAATATGTCCTTGAATTTTTTTGAGTACTTTGTGGTCTTCCAGGTTCAAGACTTCGTCTCAGGATGCTTCTTCCACTCGAGATCCATATAATTGACAACCTTTCCGGTAACATTTCTTTAGCTGCATGGATGAGATTTCCCTAACAACCACGACTCTGGGAATTCCTTGGACTGTTACCAGATTTCCTTCCTCATTCAGGCATGTAAACCTCTTGTTACGACAATCCAGAAGGGCATGGTGCTGGTCCAACCAATCCATCCCAATTAAACAATTGTATGAGACAAAAGGCAGAATGTTCAATTCAGCCATAGTGCTCATTCCTTTCATGTCCACTGAACAAGACTTAACCCATTCAGTGACCTTCCTCTTGGTCCCTGTGGCCAACTTCACTAACCAAGACTTCTCATGTTTTCTTCTCGTTAGATGAAAAATTTCCACCACTCTACGATCTACATAACTATGGCTAACCCCTGAATCAATTAAAATAACAAGTGGTCGGTTGTTGATCGTACCTTCCACTTCAATTATGTGCTATCGAAATTCTTCTTGCTTGTTGTCCAGGGCTGCGTAGATCCTCGGCATTCTGTTGCCCATATCCTCCACTGTTTTATCTTGCTGAACAGTATGGAGAGTTCTTGCTTTGTTTTTTCTGTGGGGGCATTCTCTATACCTATGATTCCCTTTACAACCCTAACACTCCATAGGTGGCGGTCTTGGCACCTGTTCACTCCCTTCAACTTTCCTGGGCTCTCTAAAATATGACTGTCCCCAAGGACTGTTTCTGAAAAAGGAAGGTTTGTTTCCCTTCTGCCTTTGTTCCTTATTAAACTTCCTCTAATCATTCCAAACCTTCCGAAGGATAGGCCTTTCTCCTTGCTGTTCATACAAGCATTTCACCCTTCTTATGGTCTCTTCCATGGTCTTAGGATCGTCATATTGAATCTTTTCACTCATGGAAGGTGGCAGTCCACTCGAATACCTCTAAATTTTAGTAGCCTCGTCTTTGATGAATGGAACATACTTTAGTAGTTCCATAAAACTTCGTTCATACTCATCAATGGTCATACTGCCCAACTTGAGTTCAAAGAACTCCTTCGTATTTCTGTGATAGTATCTTTTAGTTAGGTATTTATTCTCGAAAGACCTCTTAAAATGCTTCCACATGACCTGTTTCTCTCTGATGTGTTTCACCTTCACCAACTGATCCCACCACATGGATGCTTTTCCTTTCAGTTGGTACATTACAATTCTTCCTTCTGCACGGGTAGAATAATTCTGTAGTTAGAAGTATTTCTTCATGCCAAGCAACCAGGTCTCGACATCTTCCTCCTTCTTATGTTCTCCATCGAATGTTGGAGGCTTAATCTTGTTCATCTCTCCTTTCAATTCCTCCTTTCCATATTTTTGATATTTTCTGGTAGGGGACGGGCTTGAAGTACTGTGTGTCTTCCTCTCAGAATGTCTTTGGGAGCAACTAAGATGTCAGATACCACTCCTCGACCTACTTCTTCTCCCATGGGTTCTGCGACTCTCTGTCGAACTTGAGTCTCTTCCCTTCTCGAGTTTCTTCTCTATTCTTTCGAGGCTCTTCAAAAATTTTAGGTTTAATTCACCTTGTCGATCCCTGACTTTCATGAGCTTTTGACTATCAGCTCGGGGAGCCTTGGCCTCTCTTTGCAATCCTTCAATGATTTTCATTATGTGTCCTTCCTTATCCTTCTCTTTTCCATGCCCATTGGAGTTCTATCCTTCCACTCCCATATTGACATCCTTTCCTTCCCGTTTGTCTCCTATTTCAGAGGCAATCATCACCTTTTCCCATTCCATACTCGGCATTGGTTAGCTGGAATCTTAAGCTCCGTTGAACTCTGCACATGCACTGTGAAATTAAATTCAAATTTTGTCAGTCCATTAAACCTTCAGGAACAATCCTCAACATTTATAAGCCAGTACAAACAAAAACAAAGACATTTTGATTCAAAGAATCTTTTTGAGCTCTCGTTCGGCTCAGGGATTTTTAGGTTTTCGAAACTTTCATTTTCGGCACTTTGAGATTTCGAGACTTCGAGTTTCAGGTTTTCGACCCATGAGGCTTTCATAATTTCTTTCCTTTCCAACCCCCGACTTCCAAAATTCTGATTCCGGACCCCCCCCCCCCCCCCCCCCCCACCGCTAAAGGCAGTACAACAAGGGGGCTCCGGAATGAAACCTCAGCCATAGATCTGGACTAGTGGACTCTGGTCGTCCAGATCTGCTCGTTACTTATCTTAATGCACATTCACTCCCTGGCTTAAATCCGACATCTCTTCCTCACATCTAACGATCATTATAGACCCTGAGATTTCTGAAGGAATATCATCCGTTCATTGGGACTTAGCCACATGCTAACGTCTCTACATTATGGGTCAGGATTTATCAAGGCGAGAGCTCGAGTTCTTGTCAATGGAACTCCCGAATCCCCGATCCCCGATTTTCGAAATGGGTAATCTATCGACACGTGGCCTTCTCAAATCGGATGATCCACGATTGCTCCAGGGTTTCCACCATGGAAAGTCTTGATCCCTTGTTATGAGGACTCTCGATATCATGATTCCCAATTTCCGGAAATGGGAAATCTCACGACACATGGCCTCTGTCATTCGGACGGTCTAGATCTATTTCGGGTCTTTGCCCCTATTCACTGGGGTTTTAACCCTTGTATATCTCTTGACAGATCCAACGACTGTCGGGTTTTCCAGCCGAGATCTGATGGCTCAGACGGTTCCTAACTAATTCAGGATTTCACGTATCGCGATTTCCACACTCCTGTGCAGTTCCAAAGGGCTTTAAACCCCATGCACACTTTCCATATCTAACGGTCATGAGGTTTCACCTTCCCTCCCGAACAGATCCTAAATCTCCTACACTTCTGGTGTGGAGTCCTCTCTCCTTGTGGAGTTATACCACACTGGTTGCGGTGTCATAACGTCGCTATACCTCCTGAGCTTAGAACTCGTCAAGTAACTCCTTGACACTTTGGAGCAAACCAAGGTCCGAAATTATCCTTCCAGACCCAATTTCCCCTCGCATTCTCGGTCCAAAGACCGCTCCACTGGCCCATCTAGGCTCAGTGTCGAAACCTGGCTCTGATACCAAGCTGTAGCGCCCCCTTTTCAGGCTACCATGGCTTAATCGCGCTTAGAAAGAAACTTTAACACCACTTGGTACATAACTCGTCCAGGTATTATATAATTCACACGCGTTTAAACAAATAAACACATTCTAACAGACTATTCAAATGAGTTACTACCATAATTAACAATCAATAGTGTTTCATACTAATTCATATACATAGCGGAAATCATGATAACATAAGCAGTAGATTCATGCAAAACATGATTAAAAACATAATCATATACTTATCTTTTAATAGTGGTAGAATCCACCAACCAAGTGCAGTCCTTCCATGAACCTCCCATCCTTAGACCGCACTGCTCATCAGCTCAGCAATAGGTCACCCCCGAGATGGGACTAAGATCCACCCCAAGGCAAGGAAATCTAGGCTAGGTTGAGGTTACAGGGAAAAAAACACACACCCACAAGGAAGGGATTCTCTCCAAGCAGCCTCCCACGCTCACTGCCCACAGACCCTCATTCCCCACATGCCTGTTCCACCCCAGGAGTATACACCTTCTCTGTCACCTAGACAGTCCTTCGGCTGCTAATCTCCCTTGCCTTGGGTTATAGGAACAGGCCAGACCGAAAGTCCCTGGGCTCTATGGCAGCTGCAAGGTTCCTTCCAGGAGTGCTCTCCTTCCTCTGCGCACTCTCTCACCTGGAGGGAGTCACTCATAGGTCCAACAACCTGTTCTTCTAACTTCAAACACCTCTCTCACCTAGAGAGAGTGTTGTACAAACTGGCCAACAAGCCACACAGGGTCAAACACTACATGCCCACCACAATCCACGAGAATCCAGACACGAACACCCCAGGGCAGCTCCAGACAGGTGCAACAGTATAACCAGGCTTAACAGGGACGAGACACTTCTGTTTTCTCAATTTGGCAACACGGAATAGACTCACATTCTGGATTCTCAAGGATGTGTGATGAGTCGTCCACGTAGGGGTCGCTCCAGACTTCTCAGTTTAGAACAGAGAAGGGATGTACCAATTTTCCAGAACCAAACATAGACTCTTTCCCAAATCCATGCAGGCTTCTCTTTCAGGGAATATACACACCGGTTTTCTCAGAGCCAGACACAGAATTTTTGAATCACAGGGATGCACGAAGGTTCTCTATAGGAGTCGGGTTGGTAGTACTATCCAAGGCTCCATACGCGGTCAGACGATCAGGTAGAATGGGGGAGGAACCCTTTCCCACGGCTCACCCTAGCCATTTTATTCACATGTGTCAGGATTGACACTTGTCACCCATGAAAGTGCATGTGTTCCACCAGCACGCATCTCCCTTGCATGTTATCCCCTTGCCAGAAACTTAGGATAAAACATAAAATGGACATGTCTTTTGGGATAGTATTAAAATATTATTCCCAGGCTTAAGCTCCCTAGGCTTAGCCCCTAGGCTCAACACTTAGCCCCTTTTCCCAGCTTCCAACCCCTAATTCCTTTCCCACCCTATGGATGCTTAGTCCCCCTTCACTCATTCATCATGGTCGGTCTACACATGGCAGTGTTTATATTTTATTAATTGTTCTGTGTGATTACATATACAACAGCAGGCTCCTGGCCTTCAACACTCAGGCTCCCTGGCCTAACAAACACATAAGCCTCCAGCTTATAAAAACTTGGTTCACCAGCCCATAAAACATAATTGCAATTCCTTACAGAACATGGTTTACAACGAGGCTCGGCCTTGGGGACACTACATGCTTAATACCAAATTAAGTCTTTGTTATTGCAAAATAGTTACAATATGAGTACTTCCGACTCGGTTTACAACTTGGGTAAGTCACACGCTTCGTCTCACATCTCCAAAACACTCATACACATATTCATCATACCAAGACTCTTTGTCGCAACTGTCTCTGCAACCTCCCATGGTGCACCTCAGACGTTCCCTCAATCGAAGACTTGTTGTCTCTTTGTTACTGCAGAATTCACATATTTCAGTTCTGCCTCACACATGCCTCCAATAGACCTGCATTTCTAGACTTCCCCAAATTTAGGCCAAAATAAGGTCGCCCCATTTCCATCATAGATTCACCTCAAAGAAGCACAAGTCATCCCATGTGGAGTGACTTGGCTCCTTGATGGAGCTCGCTTGTCTTCCTATAAGTTTGTCTTAGAACCACAAAGCTCCTCTTGCTCTTTTCCAATCTTCCCTCTTTGGTTGTGCAACCTTGCGCCTTTATAGGCATTATCTCTCCAAATGATATCTCTAGGTTAATCAACATGAACCATGAGTCGTGCCCCTTCGTAATGTTGGGCCAACCTCTCATGTGGGCATGTTCGGATTGCTTGCCTAACTGACCCACCAAATGCCTCATTCTGTCATCGAGATTACCCATCAAACTCCTGACTAGTACCTCATATTCTCAACCATCCCATCGTTTGGGTCAGTGTAACGCTTATCCAAAGTCAAGCCAACTTGTATCAAAAGGAATATTGATTGGGTCTCCCTTGGCGCATCACATGCCCAAGACATCCCATCTCGCATGATATAAATACACCATTGTTAGACTTTGTTAAGTCTAGCACGCTCATACCAATTGCTCTATTCAAGAACCCCATCTTTCACAGGTCCCACAATGTCAAGTCAATCAAGCGCGCACGAGGTCTTCTAGTATGCATAAAGCACAGTGGGTAGCTGGCATCAATTTCAAAGTTTTTCGAGTCTCCATTCAAAACACTATAAAGCTCATCATTGATCTAACTGTCCAAATCCAATTTGGAGGATGAGAATGGGAACACGTGCCTATTTGATTGAGTACATACTTCCAAGATCCTTGGAGACTTTTACTAGTCTTCCCTTGGAAGTGGAACTTCAGTGACTATGACCATTCACAACCCTACTTTCAAAATTGGAAGTAACCCATTCTATATGCGAGATTTTAAGGTTTAACAATTTTCTACGTGTATAACCTAGAAAAGGAAAATAACGTCCGAGAAAAATTTTCCATTACCATAATGTAAAATGAGTGAATAAAATATCAAATTTTTTTGTTAGATAGTGGAAATTAGATACTAAGTGAATACAATTTTATTTTATTTTTGTTAGAGAGTGGAAATTATACATATTTTTATAATGGAATTGTCTTTATCAAATGTAAAAATAAATAGTAATAATAATTTAATTTTAGGATTAGACTTTAGTTAAATATCAAATTATAAAAGTAAATAATAATAATAATAATAATATAATTTTAAGATTATAGTTTATTTAAATATCAAATTGATGTATGAGTAAATAGTAATAATAATTTAATTTTAGGATTATACTTTTGTTAAATATCAAATTATAAAAGTAAATAATAATAATAATAATATAATTTTAAGATATAGTTTATTTAAATATCAAATTGATGTATGAGAAGTTAATGACTCTCTTATGTTCAAAACCCAGCCTATAGCTAGTGACTAGTGAATTAATGGGCCCACAAATAGTGAATTAATGGACAAAGAGAATGATAACATACCAAACATCAAACAAAAAATAAATGGGGGCAAGTTATATTTATTGTTTTTATCAATAGGTGAACAAAAACAAGGTTTTATAGTATACAAAACATCTCACAAGCTTCTGCATTTAACAAATATTTCTCAAGATTTTACAGGGATATCAAACACCAATTGCTTGGGAAACCACAACTAGATTCAAGGAACAAGAAATGATTTGTAGCCATTGAGAGATGTGTTGTCACCATCCAACAATCTCCACCTTAATAACAATTTGTCTGATATCTCGTCCAACAAATTCAATCATCTCCTATTAATCCTACGTGTCTTATCAAGAATAATCTCCTTATGCCCTAAAATCTTCACCTTATCCCATTTTCACTAATGTCTTGAATCCTTGATCAACAATTTGCAAATTTTTCATGAGCTATCACTGTAATTTTTTTACTTTCAGATTTTAAAATAAGAATGAATATGCATCTATTGTTGCTTTATGATGAATTGTTTTTTATTATTTTCTAAATAATTTTATTTGTATGAGAATCAATATATTAGAGAAAATGACATCAAATATTTCCTTTTTTTACTTCAAATGTATAAAAATATAGAAAAAAATATTAATTTTTTTTTAAATCACTTTTTTTTGTTCAATTATGTTCATAAAATTGCTTTATTTGGCATGTTAAAAAATGTGTTAAAAATTATATTTTACACCATATTTTACCATAAATTAATAAAGGAGACACAATTATATGAAAAATATTAATTTCAAAAAAATTGAATAGTATACAACATTTTTAACATTGAAAAAAGCCTGGAAAAATGATAAAAAAAGGCCACTAAAAAAAATCCATTTAGAAATTTTTTAAAAGAGTTGAAAAAATAAGCATTAAAAAATGTGGATACATTATGGATAAGAATATTTAAAATATAAAAAAAATCCTAAAAAGAGGGGCGGGGGTGCTACGGATAGCACAACTTTTCAAAATGAGGTAAAAAATGTGACCCCTAAAAAAACAAGAACTCTGTAGAGTTCTCTTTGGTAACTTTGTTGGAAATATTTAGAGAAAAAAATGTAGATAT
This sequence comes from Picea engelmannii, assembly GCA_009831015.1. Classification (NCBI taxonomy): domain Eukaryota; kingdom Viridiplantae; phylum Streptophyta; class Pinopsida; order Pinales; family Pinaceae; genus Picea; species Picea engelmannii. The sequence goes on from ML802944.1 coordinate 91,455, forward strand.
TATTGAGGTTCATAGAAAAAAGAACAAGTTTGCAACCCACAATAGACAAAATAAGAAATATAATATTACACCTTTATTGAGTTGTAGCAATGTTCACTTGCCTCTTTGAAGGGGAAACCTCTAATTAAGAAAAGCTTTGATTAAAAATAACTTCACAAGACATATTTTGCATTGCTTCTACATATTATATGGTACTTTCTACCTCCTAAGAACATTCTAGAGAAGGAAATTTCTAGTAGGCAGAACCTTCTAGTAAGCATTCTTAAATTTATTTCTTTCACACTAATACATGGGCCTTATTTACTAGTGATCGTGTAATGATCCCAAGCCATTATGCAAGGATAATCATTGTTTTGGTGTCTTTTTAAAACTTTTTCCTAAGTGAGGTATTTCGTCAAACACTTTGCTGATCTACCCTTTAGATGTGTTTATATGTGTGTATGCAGAAAATAACAGAAAGAGATAACCATGGAACATACCTCAACCATATGCAATAAGATAGACAAACCAAAACATCTCAATTCTTCTTTATTCATAAAATAGAGAAACCTGCTACAATGAAGGTGCCGATCTGGAATGCTCAATAGATGGCCAAGAAGATAGACAATGGATAAGATCTGCTAGAAAATGCTCCTGCTATTACAAAATAATGCCTCCAAAGGCTGAATAAGAAATGAAGATCAATACAAGCAGATCTGAATGCCAAACTCTCCAGCTGAAGAATGTCACGCTCCAATAGAAGGTTGAAACCCTCAATAACTCGGCCCTGCTGCCAAAAGTGTC
>ML802944.1:112029-127820 GCA_009831015.1 Picea engelmannii
AGTAACTAATCAGTCTTCTCCTATATATTGAAGAGATTGCTCATGGAAATGGTTAACTAGAGAAGAAGAAGAAGATAAGAAGCAAGCTAGCAAGAGATTGATTGGAGAATTGGTGCAAGACTGTATGGAGGACTGATGCTACAACAGCAAGAGACAATAGCAAGGTCATCATATGTGGTTGAACTTCTTCATGCATGAGCAAGTGTGTGTGTCAAAGCTAGGAGCCATCGAAAGGAGACCTACGACATTAAGGCTCAGGTTGTAAGTTTCTCTTTCATTAATGCAATACAGTAATATGTCCCTTTCCCATAATGATGATGTCATCTTATTACATGATTCCTTGATCACATGTATAGACTAGGTATTGAATACATTAATCTGCATTTGTTGTGATTGGTTTGTGTTGTTGTGATTGGAACGACGCAAGAGCATCGGAGCAGAGAAAAGAACAACAGAGATTAAAGGAGAGCGTTCATAAGGTATGTCCACCATCCATTTCTCTTAGTTCATTTCAATAGTCTAGATCTAGGGAAAGGGTAGTATTCTGTCACGTTTTGTTCCAGATCTAGGTGGATCTGGGGAGATTGGTCTGTGTCCGCACTCACGAATTTATCCAGAAACAATGGGGAATTGTTGAATAATTTTTATTGGTTATGATCCAGATTTATGAGAAGAATGAAATGAAACATGGATCCATCAAATTAAAAAAATTATATAGTGAACAATAACAGAGATACAGTGAAACTTGAATTCTATTCAATAAAGAAATCTGTTGAAACTGTAAAATGCAGAATGAAAACAATCTTTTCTAGGATGGTGGTAGCTAATCTCCGAGAAGAGATGTGGTGGCTATGTGCATTCGTCTAAGTACATTACAATGAGGCCTCCAGACATTTTTATCATAAAGAAGTAATAAGAACACGCTAGGAATCCAGAAACCTAACACTAGGACATGAAGCACCAAAAGTCATGTGGGCCCCAATGGGGTAAGTTGGTACATCAACTTCCACGGGTCGTAACTTTTGCATACAATATCTGTTTTAGGTGCGTGATAGCCCATTGGAAAGGAATATTCGAGGAATACACATATTTCTAACAAAATCTAAATTCAATCTTATTTTTATTGTGGCGATCCCAAAAAATGTTGTTTAAGGCCTCAAAACAACCCCGAAAGTTTAGAACGCGAAAAGATAGAAAAACCTGTCAAGATGAAAATTGTGTGTAAGCTAGTTGGAATAGGTGGGTGGCCATAGATATCCACCTAGATCAATCCTACCACATTAGGAATCAATATTCCCCATTTCATTGAGTTCCCCCATCATATGAGGAAATTTATGTTGAATTTGGCCCCGGGTGAGCCACTTGCCTTGGAGTAGGAGCTGCCCCACTTTGACAAGACGATAAATGTTAATATTATTTTGGAAACTTCATTTGACTTCTGTGTCCATGATATAATCAAGGGATTCATGTTCCATATAGTCAGGGTTGATATATGTCGATGTCAATTGTTCTGTTATCTCTGAGTTGTCCAATAATGATGGAAATTATGGCTGAAAGAGGTCCACATTAAACACTGGGTGCAATCCAAGCAAGGGAGGAATTTTGAGCTCAAAATAATTGTCACCCACAACCTTGGTGATGGTGTAAGGTCCATAGTGGAGTGGATGAAGCTTATGATGGGGCCATGTAAGGCATTATTTCTACAAGTCCAACGAAACTTTATCTCCCAACTGAAATTTGTGTCGCACCTAGTGTTGATCATGGAACTGCTTGTACTTGGCATTAGACTTCTGCAAAATATCCTGAACATGTTGGAAGATGTGTTGGATTCATTCAATGAATTGGGTGAATTTTTTGACCTCGAGTTGAGCATGGGACGATTATGTCTATGTGGACGCAAGGGGTAGTTCAACATCCGTAGGACCCAATGGATGAAATACCAACCCCACCTGAAAGGGGTTGTAGTTGGTTGAGTTATGTAAGTCTCTCTTTTAATTTTGTTAAAACTAGGAAAGACTCTCATCCCATGTGCATATATTCTTGGAATTGTACATGCACAAGATATGCACAATCATCCTGTTGACAACCTTAGTTTGGTCATCTATTTGGGGGTGGAAGGAAGTGGATTTGGTGAGATTGGTGCCCAGCAGTGACCAGAGGCTCGACCATAATGTGTTGAGGAACCAACTATCCCAATCTGAGGTGATGGTTTGTGGTATCCAAAAATGTGCCCACACTCATTTGAAGAAGAGATTGGTAGTGGCCTACACTGTGAATATCTTATCGCATGCGGCTAAAATCATCATCTTGGAAAATTGATCAACAACCACAAAAACACAGCTATTTCCCTACTTGGTTGAAGGAGAGCACGACATGGATTCCATCAAGATGGATTCCTAGGGAATATTTGGAGTAGGAAGAGGCATTTACACAACACTTACCAGTGGGTCTACACCCTTTAAACATTTCTTTCCATTTACACAACACTTTCCAGTGGGTCTACACCATTGTGGGACAATATTGGAGACATTAAAAACACATGTGGCAAGGTATTTAAATTTGGAATCTCAAAAACCAAATATAATGAGAAAATAAGTGTGCAGTAAGGTGTTTTCTAGCCTCATCCAAATGAAGAAAATTTCCATCACTGCAATTGCAATTTAATATTAACAAGCCTTAGCTCTGTGCATAGTAGCATGGAGGTTTTGGACGGTCCAATTTCCAAAGAATCCCTGTGACTTGTAAGTTCTAAGTGTGTAGGTGCTACTTAGCCTGTGTTATAATATGTGTAACTTATGCAATGGGCTATGCATGCAACTTGCAACTTGCAACCTCTAGATGATATAGAATTTGTAACTTGTACTATGCATGGCCTTTGTTATAGAATTTATAACTTGTGTTATGTATGCTTTACACAAAAATTATCATTCAAATTTAGGAAATTGTTATTATATTATATTATATATTTTAATATATATTTTTATTATATTATGTATTTTTATTATATTGTATCAAATTATATATTATATATGTGTGTGTAATATAGATACATGAAATTTTTTATATGCCAATCAAATTGACGATTTCAAAAATTGAGTGTAAATTTAAAAATTGTTGGTATTTGAAGGTGAAAACCTTTTTTAGAGTTCAAAACTTGAATAAAGGTTAAATATTTTCACCTAAAGATATTTGATCTCTCTCTAGGCTTGATAAAGTTAATATGGATCTATTTTGGTCATAGAAAAGAATATTCTTATATTCATAGAATATACATGTTTCTTTCTTACAAAACAGTCTTAGAAGGTTTCCATCCTATTTGTATCAACAAAAGGTCCTGAGACTATTGTTGCCTTTCCATTCATTGTGCCTCCTTAACTTTCTTTACTTTCTTTGATTCCCTGCTTCATTGACCTGTCCTTAGAAAATAGTTACACTCGGAAATCCATGGATTTTGTTTTGTCCCCTTCAAAGTATTCGTAGTACCCCAAATCCCCTATTTGCAATTGTAATGCTTCTTTTGAGAGTTTGTCTGCTTTTACTTTGAGTTCTCTCAGGATATGTTGGAAAGAGAACCATTCAAAATATTGAAAGGAGTGTCTTATGTCTCTCCTAATATTTTCCAAGTTGATGTTTTGGATGAATATTTTTCCTTTAGCCTAGTCTATCACCAATTTTGAGTTGCCCGATACCTGAAGCTTACTGACATCCTTTTTTTTTGTTTTCTCTAGGAGCATCCATAAAGAGATGAGTTCAACTTTATTATTGGATCCCCCTCCTGGAGCATATCTTATCCTAATGTAATGGTTTTGATTGAGGAAAAAAACTACAACTACCAAAATAGAAGGTGGGTGTCCTTGGTTGACACCGTCGAAATAGCCCCACGACACTGAGTAATCTAGAACAAGGAAGTTGGGGACCCTTTGTTTTTAGGATTTATGGTCTTATTTTTTTTTCTTCTTTTTGAGCCAATGTTAAGGTTGTGATCACTTATGAAGTCATCCATTTATCCTTAAAATTTACCACGTGCTGAGCCCACCATAAGTTTGAAACCAAAATGGATGAAAGTACTGCATACAACTTTAATGATTTCTCCTGTATCCAAAGCTTTTAACATTCCTCAAGGGAAGGAAAATTCTAGGCTGCGCCTATTTTGAGATTTTCTTTTAAAGATGAGGCAACTTGACCTACATATGAGAATTATAGAAAAAGGTGAGAAACATATTCAGAAATTGTTTTACACAAAATACAATGGTTTGAGCCATGCCAATTCCTTTTCTCTAGGTTATCCTAGGTCAATAATTTGTTGGTTAAATATAGCCATGTCAGAATATTACACCTAAAAGGTACCTTGGATTTCCGCAGAGTCTTCCACCACCAATGTGGCTGGAAATTTTTCCTTTCCTCCTGCCAAGCTTTGTATCCCAATTTAGCTGTGAAGGATCCATATCTTGGGTTACAGTACCAACATAAAGAATCCTCGACTTCTTGTGTTAAGGTGACTATGTTTTCGCTAAGTCGAGTCAAAAAGGAGTTCCATTCATCGTGTAGAGCCTCTGAGAGCTCTAAGGTGGTCATGTATTTCCATCCTACATGACCTTGAGGATGGGGGAAACCAATACAGACATCATGAAGAGAAAGAATTTTTTTTGTTCTTAAGGAAAGGATGAGAGGAAGAAAAATTCGAAAGGAATTTCCTTCTTTGAACCAAGGGTCCTCTCCCACCTGAACCTTTTTTCCATCGCCTATTTTCCAAACCACCCATTCTCCTACTAGTGGGAAGGCTTCGCCCAGAGCCTTCCACACAATGGATCCAGTAGAAGGCTTGTTTGGAAGCATAAACCATTCGATGAATGAAAGTTTAGGAAAATATTTAGAACGCATCACTTTTGTCTAGAGTGAGTTCCCGATTGCAAGCCTCCAAAGGTTCCTTCCAGCCAAGGCTCTTGCAAACAAACATATATCTTTTATGCCCCAACTGCCAGAGGATTTGGGAGAAGCTATAGAGGACCACTTTGCTAAATGTAATCACCTTGTAGCATTATTGTCAGCCCATAAAAAATGGCTACTGAACTTTTTTATTTTGTCCAATATTCCCTTGTGAATGGATGCTATTGAGTTCCAGTACACTGGAATTCCCTCCAACACCGACTTTAGTAAGACTAGTCTGCCTCCTCGAGACAAAGTTCCGAAAATCGAAGAGTCGATTCTTTCTTCCACCTTTCAGATAAGCCAAGCCTAGTCTGACTTCTTATATTTATCAAGATTTAGGTGGAATACTAAGTATTTAAATCCCTTCTTTAGAGAAGTGTAATGGATAGTAAAGAGTCGAAGAAAATGATTTATTTCGACCCCCGAACAAAGACTAGTTAGTAAACAAGACTTTTCCAAGTTAATCTTCATGCCAATCGCCTTACAGAAAAAATATAAAGTTTTTTTTAGGGAATACACGTCCCTCAAAGAGCCATAGATACTTATATAGTTGTTGTTGATGAAGAGCAGATGAGAGATCTTTTTTTTCCATCGCTTTTAATCCTCTTAGTTTCCCTTCGTGTCTAGCCTTTTTTAGTAGCTTGTTGAGCATTTATGTGATGATTAGGAACAAGAAAAGGGAAAGGGGACAACCTTGGAAGAGGCCTTGGTTATATATATATATATATATATGATGATGATGATGATGATGATGATGATGATGATGATTAACATCCACTAAGACTGAATAGGTCTATCAGACCTTAAGAGGGTAAGTGATTACTTGCGATTTTTTAGAATTTTGTTTCTGTGCTCGAAAAATATTAAGAGAAGATTTCCAAGATCACCATACTTTTGTTGAGTTAAGAGCTTAGAAAGGTTGTGTTAGTAACATTTCTTGTCTAGGGCACAAGAGCATTTGGGTTAGCGAGTCGCATGAGGAGCGCCCGAGCGCAACACAAAAAATCTCATTTCAGGCTCCCAAGTAAGCAAGCAGGCAAGATTATATCATCGGTGGTCCAGATTCATCCATAGGAGCATATCAGCGGTTGGTGGAAAATCGCGGTTAGCGGAGTTGCGCCAATATTAGCGCAAATGCATCACGCCCATATTATATGCAGGGAAGGATAGTAGCCATCCATCCAAAGGACGCGTGGCGCGAGATCTAGTTGCGTCGGCATTTCAACAATTGTGAGTTCAAAGGGTGAAGGTTCTGTGTTGTCCTATATCTCGAAGCCCCAAACCCTGAAGGTGCTCAAAGTTGGGCCCGCAGTATTACAGAGAAATCTCGACCGTCCATCCATAGGAGACATCTGGCACGTGATTAGGTTCCTCGTCATTTCGCCCATCACGATTTTAAGCCACAAAGAGAAGCTCCGTCATTTCCTGATGCGCAAGGTGCCGGGAGTGTCTAGGACCTGGGCCCACAGCATCGTCAGGAGATTTCAGAACTGTCAGATCTAGAGGGACGCGTGGCGACAACTCAAGCCATCTCGCTGTTTCGCTCATCGTGATTTTAAGAAGAAAGGATCAAACCCTTCTTATTCGCCAACGCAAAAAGTGCCTTTGAGGATAAATGTAGGGTCATAGCCCATCGTCACATGGGAAAATAGAAAGAGCTGTGTAAAAGGGGCCAGGGTTGTCGAGTCTAGTCACCGAAAGGTTCATCGCATTCTCTGGGTGCCATTTGATCCAACCTCAAGCCTGGTTTTCGCTTGAAGTAAATGAAGGTAAGAAAGAGTGGTTGAAACCTCTCTTCATGCATTAAGTGAAAGATATGGAGAGCCTGGCCAATGGTTTGCTCGAAAGGGTCCTGTGTACCTTTTATTTTTTCCAAAGAGGCCATGCCCAGTCCTCGATTATCCAAAGGAGGTCTGCACATGCTAACTTGTCTCTTAATGGCTCAGCTACTCTCCTTGAAGGATCCATACGCAGTTAAAGTGGTGTTTGAAGAAGGATATCAGTATGAGTTTGACTGAAGGGACACCAAGCCTTGGGTGACTGGGCACACCTCTGTCAGGCAAATTTCTCTGAGTATATAAACTCAGTCTTTGTATTTTGTCAAGTATTGATGGTTGAGAAAGGCTCCCAATTGTAAAGTTTTGATGAAGCGATGGTCGCTCTGGTTAATGTACAAGGCATTGAAGACTTCTTACTTTATGGATGTCAGCCTCTTTTCCATATCTTTGTTTACTGTGTTAGAATAGCTCAGAATTGGAGGATCCATTCGAGTTGTAACTGTTATAGGATGATGTAGGTTGGATCACTGTAACAGTCGCATTGTTTCTAATCGGTTCCTGTGATTTTCTTAGCACTGAACGAATCAGAATTGGAGGATCCAGTCGAGTAACCCTTCAGCTCCTTGAGGCTCTTGACCAAGAGGATCTTGTCTTCTGAGTTTTTCACCCTCATGCCTCCGAAGGCCTGTCACCCGAGGCAGTCTTGCTCGCCCTTCTCACAAGTCGTCCATCTACCACCCTTTAATCCACTTACTGACGAAAGTTGGATCAAGACCTCCCTTGCTTTCTACATACCAGGCCTGGTTTCCTCAGTTAAAGATATATTTTCTTGAGTCTTTACCCATCCGATCACCCCATTAAACAAATCGTGACATAAAACTGATGGGCGTTGGAATCTTCTCCTGCAAGCAATCCAGGAGTGACTTTTGACGCTAACATTTCTAGCACCGTTGCCGGGGAAAAAGTTGAAGATTTTCCCTGGGCAGAACGACATTGAGCCTCTGATTCTAAAGGTGCATCAGACATCAGAGCCCTTCAAGATTGCTACTGTGCACCTCGCGACTCCAAGGTTTCCACATCATTATGTCAGGTGTGGCTACTTTAGCACGCTTGAAAGTTGACCCAAAGGAGCTTTCTTGAGAAGGTTTCAACAGTTGCGTTCTCAGCCTGAGAATCTTTCTGGGGTAACAACAACATTAGGATCTGGCCTTTGATGGTGAACAAGGACAAGACACATTCAAAGATGTGCATCTTTCACCTGGTGACTCCATGATTCAAGGATCGATTGGCGAATCCACTGATTCGATATGGAGAAAATCCTTGCTTGCAGGTTTGCTCCTTTTAATTTTTCTGCTATTCTTTGTTTTCCTAATGTTGTCTCCTCTCCGAATGAATGGGGCGATTATTTTCCCATATTTGGAAAGTGTGAAGATGACAACCCTGCTCGACACCTTAACAAGTTTCATGAACTCATGCATCAGTGGAAGATACATCATGAGGATGTATTATTGAAAATGTTGATATTCTCGTTAGCAAGGGATGCTTGTAAATGGTATTATTCTTTACCCCCTGCTAGCATTTCTTCACTCTCAGAGTGTCATGCATCTTTCATCGCCTATTACTGAGAGTTTTATCCCTCTGTGTTAGTTTGTCATAACTGTAGTGAGGGATACCACAACTCTATACCGGATGAAGTTGTTTCGGACGTAGGTTGTGAGGATGATCCTAATGACCTGGATCAGAGCTCCGTCCTTTCTCCTCCCCATTCATCTGCAGCAGGGGGGGGTTATGAGAGTGATGAAGTTCCCAGGGAGGAGGATGTTTCTCTAAGTGAACTAGTGGAGCAGGTGATATTCCCCACTCCCCAGTGTGCAAACTTGGAATCTGAAGACAACGAAGAGGATTTTCCAGTCTTCAAGGCAGATGATCTAAGTATCTCTTTTGAAGAGATTATTGAAGATTTCTTGGATGCGTTAGCATATGCCCCCGATGACCCTGTTGTCTCATATTTAAACGAAGAAGCCATTGTGGAAGAGGATTGTTCTTTCTTCCTTCATGATATTTCCCATGATGTATTTACATTTGGGATTGAAGAGAAGGATCGGGAGACCGTTCCCTTTTTACAAGAAGGGAGAGTGCAAAAAGAGGAGGAGGAACCAGAGGAGCAACTGAGCGCGCATTTCTTTTTCTATCCAGATCCAGTCAGCGAGAAACCACCACCTGAGATCAGTGAGCCTACGACAGTTGTCCACTCATCTGTGCTTGTCAGAGATATTCAGCCACATGAGAACAATTGTGTAGTAGAGGAGGCTGCCTGTCACCGATTTTCTGAAATTTGCCACTCATTCTATGATCCTGTCAGCGAGTACATGGAGTGGCATGTCCTTTATGCCTTGGAGACGCCCTATTCCATATCAACTTCAACCAGTAAGGAGAAGTTGAAGAGTGTAGCCACTTTGTTGTCACAGTTACACCATCTGTTGGAGATCATCGACATAAAGAAAGAGATTCCCTTCAGGAAGTTACTTGATTGGCTATGGTGGAAGTCTAATTTCACCTAGCCCCATGTAAAGTGTTTTATTAGTTTAGGATTGTATATAAATAAGCTCCTTTGAGCATGTATCTTTATTTTGTTGCTTTTATTTTTTGGCCTGTATTTTCAGCAGCAGGATGTTTTGAGCCTGACTCCATAGCCCAACAGCAAGGCACTGGAACTGCAAAATCAGTCCTTAGAGAATCACAGGGATGACTCTATCCCCCATGGTGCCTAATTTTAGTAACATTTCTTGTTCGGGGCACAAGATCATTCGGGTCAGCGAGTCGCATGAGGAGCGCCCGAGCGCAACACGAAAAATCTCATTTCAGGCTCCCAAGCAAGAGACCGGGTGGGATTATATCGTCGGTGGTCCAAATTCATCCATAGGAGCATATCAGCGGTTGGCGGAAAATTGCGTTTAGCGGAGTTGTGCCGATATTAGCGCAAATGCATCGCACCCATATTATATGCAGGGAAGGATAGCAGCCATCCGTCCAAAGGACACGTGGCATGAGATCTAGTCACATCAAAGTTTCGGTAATCGCGAGTTCAAAGGGTGAAGGTTTCGTGTTGTCCTATATCTCGAAGCCCCAAACCTCGAAGGTGCCCAAACTTGGGCTCACAGTATTACGGAGTAATTTTGGCCGTCCATCCACAGGAGACACCTGGCGCATGATTAGGTTCCTCGTCGTTTTTCCCATCGCGATTTTAAGGCGCAAAGAGAAGCTCCGTCATATCCCGATGCGCAAGGTGCCGGGAGTGTCTAGGACCTGGGCCCACAACATCGTTGGGAGAGTTCATAACTGTCAGATCTAGAGGGACGCGTGGCGCCAACTCAAGCCATCTCGACGTTTCGCTCATCACGATTTTAAGAAGCAAGGATCAGCCCCTTCTTATTCGCGAACGCCGAAAGCGCCTTTGAGGATAAACGTAGGGTCACAACTCGTCGTCACATGGGAAAATAGAAAGATTTGTGAAAAAGGGTCCAGGGCTGTCGAGTCCAGTCACCGAAAGGTTCATCACATTTTCTAGGTTCCATTTGATCCAACCTCAAGCCTGGTTTTCTCTTGAAGTAAATGAGGGTAAGAAAGAGTGGTTGAAACCTCTCTTCATGCATTAAGTGCAAGATATCAAGAGCCTAGACAACGGTCTGCTTGAGAGGGTCCTGTGTACCTTTGTTTTTTTCTAAAGAGGCCATGCCCAGTCCTCGATTAGCCAGAGGAGGTCTGCACACACTAACTTGGCTCTTAATGTCTCAGCTACTCTTCTTGCAGGAGCCATACACAGTTAAAGTGGCATTTGAAGAAGGATATTAGTATGAGTTTGACTGAAGGGACACCAAGCCTTGGGTGACTAGGCACGACTCTGTTAGGTGAATTTCTCTGAGTATATAAACTCAGTCGTTATATTTTGTAAAGTATCGATAGTTGAGAAAGGCTCCCGATTGTAAAGTTTTGATGAAGCGCTGGTCACTCTGGTTAATGTACAAGGCATTAGAGACTTCTTACTTTATGGATGTCAGCCTCTTTTCCATCTCTTTGTTTACTTTGTTAGAAAAACTCGGAATTGGAGGATCCAGTCGAGTTGTAATTGTTATAGGATGATGTAGGTTGGATCACTGTAACAGTCACATTGTTTCTAATCGGTTCCTGTGATTTTCTTAGCGCTAAATGACTCAGAATTGGAGGATCCAATCGAGTCACCCTTCATCTCCTTAAGGCTCTGGACCAAGAGGATCTTGGCTTCTGATTTTTTCACCCTCAAGCCTCCGAAGGCCTATCGCCCGAGGGAGTCTTGCTCGCCCTTCTCACAAGTCTTCCATCTACCACCCTTTAATCCACTTACTGACGAAATTTGGATCAAGACCTCCCTTTCTTTCTACATACCAGGCTCAATTTCCTGACTTAAAGCTATATTTTCTTGAGTCTTTACCCATCTGATCACCCCATTAAACAAATCGTGACACAAAACTGATGGGCATTGGGCTCTGCTCCTGCAAGCAATCCAGGAGTGACTTTTGACGCTAACATTTTTGGCGCCGTTGTCGGGGACGAAGTTGAATATTTTCCCTAGGCAGAATGACATTGAGCCTCTGATTCTGAAGGTACATCAGAAATCAGAGCCCTTCAAGATTGCTACTGTTCACCTGGCAACTCCACTATGGCGACTCCAAGGTTTCCACATCACTTTGTCAGCTGTGGCTACTTTAGCACGCTTGAAAGCTGACCCAAAGGAGCTTTCTCGTGAAGGTTTCAGCAGTTTCTTTCTTAGCCTAAGAAGCTTCCTGGGGTAACAACAATGTTAGGATCTAGCCTTTGATGGTGAACAAGGACCAGACACATTCAAAGTTGCGCATCTTTCACGTGGAGACTCCATGATTCAAGGATCGATTGGCGACTCCACTGGTTCGATATGGAGAAAATCCCTGCTCGCAGGTTTGCTCCTTTTAATTTTTCTGTTATTCCTGGTTTTCCTAATGTTGTCCCCTATCCGAATGAATGGGGCGATTATTTTCCCATATTTGGAAAGAATGAAGAAGACAACCCTACTCAGCACCTCAGTGAGTTTCATGAACTCATGCGTCAGTGGAAGATACATCATGACGATGTATTATTGAAAATGTTCATGTTCTCGTTAGCAAGGGATGCACGTAAATGATATCATTCTTTACCCCCTGCTAGCATTTCTTCACTCTCGGAGTTTCATGCAGCTTTCATCGCCTATTATCGAGAGTTTTATCCCTCTATGTTAGTTTGTCATAACTGTGGTGAGGGATACCACAACTCTATACCGGATGAAGTTGTTTCAGACGTAGGCTATGAGGATGATCCTGATGACCTAGATCAGAGCTTCGTCCTTTCTTCTCCCCATTTGTCTGCAGCAGGGAGGGTTTATGAGAGTGATGAAGTTCCCAGGGAGGAGGATGGTGCTCTAAGTGAACTAGTGGAGCAAGCGATATTCCCCACTCCCCAATGTGCAAACTTGGAATCCGAAGACAGCGAAGAGGATTTTCCAGTCTTCGAGGAAGATGATCTAAGTAGCTCTTTTGAAGAGATTATTGAAGATTTCTTGGATGCATTAGCATCTGCCCCCGATGACCCTATTGTCTCAGATTTAAACGAAGAATCCATTGTGGAAGAGGATTGTTCTTTCTTCCTTCATGAGATTTCCCATGATGTATTTACATTTGGGATTGAAGAGAAGGATCAGGAGACCGTTCCCTTTTCACAAGATGGGAGAGTGCACAAAGAGGAGGAGGAACTACAGGAGCAGTTGAGCGCGTATTTCTTTTTCTATCCAAAGCCAGTCAGCGAGCAAACACCACTCGAGATCAGTGAGCCTACGATAGTTGTCCACTCACCTGTGCTTGTCAGAGATATTCAGCTACATGAGAACAACTGTGTAGCAGAGGAGGCTGCCTGTCGCAAATTTTCAAAAATTTTCCACTCATTCTATGATCCTGTCAGTGAGTACATGGAGTGGCATGTCCTTTATGCCTTGGAGATGCCCTATTCCATATCAACTTCAGCCAGTAAGGAGAAGTTGAAGAGTGTAGCCATTCTGCTGTCACAGTTACACCATCTGCTGGTGATCATCGACAGAAAGAAAGAGCTTCCCTTCAGGAAGTTACTTGATTGGATATGGTGGAAGTCTTATTTCACATAGCCCCATGTAAAGTGTTTTATTAGTTTGGGATTGTAAATAAATAAGCTCCTTTGAGCATGTATATTTATTTTGTTTCTTTTATTTTTTGGCCTATATTTTCAGCAGCGGGATGTTTTGAGCCTGACTCCATAGCCCAACAGCAAGGCACTGGAACTACAAAATGAATCCTTAGAGCATCACAGGGATGACTCTATCCCCCATGTAGCCTAATGTTAGTAAGATTTCCTGTCTGGGGCACAAGATCATTCGGGTCAGTGAGTCACATGAGGAGCGCCCGAGTGCAACGCGGAAAATCTCATTTCAGGCTCCCAAGCAAGCAAGCGAGCGAGATTATATCTTCGGCGGTCCAGATTCATCCATAGGAGCATATCAGTGGTTGGCGGAAAATAGAGGTTAGCGGAGTTGCGTCGAGATTAGTGCAAATGCATCGCGCCCATATTATGTGCAGGGAAGGATAACAGTCGTCCGTCCAAAGGACGTGTGGTGCGAGATCTAGTCCCGTCGGCGTTTTGACAATCGCAAGTTCAAAGGGTGAAGGTTCTATATTGTCCTATATATCAAAGCCCCGAACCCTGAAGGTGCCCAAAGTTGGGCCCAAAGTCTTACAGATAAATCTCGACCGTCCATCCACAGGAGACACCTGGCGCATGATTAGGTTCCTCGCCATTTCACCCATCGTGATTTTAGGGCGCAAAGACAAGCTCTGTCATTTCCCGATGCGCGAGGTGCCAGGAGTGTCTAGGACCCGGGCCCACAACATCGTTGGGAGATTTCAGAACCATCAGATCTAGAGGGATGCATGGCGCCAACTCAAGCCATCTCGGTGTTTCGCTCATCGTGATTTTAAGAAGCAAGGATCAGCCCCTTCTTATTCGCGAACGCCAAAAGCGCCTTTGAGGATAAATGCAGGGTCACAGCCCGTCGTCACATGGGAAAATAGAAAGAGTTGTGCAAAAGGGGCCAGGGCTGTCGAGTCTAGTCGCCGAAAGGTTCATCGCATTCTTCAGGTGCCATTTGATCTGACCTCAAGCCTGGTTTTTGCTTGAAGTAAATGAAGGTAAGAAAGAGTGGTTGAAACCTCTGTTCATGCATTAAGTGCAAGATATGGAGAGCCTGGCCAGCGATCTACTCGAGAGGGTCCTGTGTACCATTTTTGTTTTTCCCAAGAGGCCATGCCTAGTCCTCGATTAGCTAGAGCAGGTTTGCACACTCTAACTTGGCTCTTAATGGCTCAGCTACTCTCCTTGCAGGAGCCATACGCAGTTAAAGTGGCGTTTGAAGAAGGATATCAGTACGACTTTGACTAAAGGGACACCAAGCCTTGGGTGACTGGGCACGCCTCTATTAGGCGACTTTCTCTGAGTATATAAACTCATTCTTTGTATTTTGTAAAGTATTGATGGTTGAGCAAGGATCCCGATTGTAAAGTTTTGATGAAGCGTTGGTCGCTCTGGTTAATGTACAAGGCATTGGAGACTTCTTACTTTATGGATGTCAGCCTCTTTTCCATCTCTTTGTTTACTGTGTTAGAATAGCTTGAAATTGGAGGATCCAGTCGAGTTGTAACTGTTATAGGATTATCTAGGTTGGAGCATTGTAACAATCACATTGTTTATAATCGGTTCCTGTGATTTTCTTAGCTCTGAATGACTCGGAATTGGAGGATCCAGTCGAGTCACCCTTCAACTCCTTGAAGCTATGGACCAAGAGGATCTTGGCTTCTGAGTTTTTCACCCTCAAGCCTCTGAAGGCCTATCGCCCGAGGCAGTCTTGCTCGCCCTTATCACAAGTCTTCCATCTACCACCCTTTAATCCACTTACTGACGGAAGTTGGATCAAGACCTCCCTTGCTTTCTACATACCAAGCCTGGTTTCCTGAGTTAAAGCTATATTTTCTTGAGTCTTTACCCATCCGATCACCCCATTAAACAAATCGTGACATAAAACTGATGGGCGTTGGACTCTGCTCCTGCAAGCAATCCAGGAGTGACTTCTAACGCTAACAGGTTGGTAGTGTGAAAAATATTTTGAAAATAAGATATAATATGGGTATAGGCTGGACAATCTAAGAGAAAGTGATTTTCATCTTCAACCTTCTTAGTATAAAAAAGGTGAGACACTATTTCATCCCATGGCATTTTAGGAATTGACCAACGCCCAATTTCACTATGGAGCTCGTGAGAATTTGTTCTTATCTCAGCAATGGTTATTTTTTTCTTTGCACTTGGAAAAACAGATAGATAATTTTGATCTTATAGATTAGGGTTGATTACATCTTTATAATACCTTAATTTTCTTTTTTCCTCTAACTCTTTATCACACCACATTTTCTCCTTAAATTTTGATTTGACGTTTTTTTTAATACTATATTTATTTTGCAAAATGGGGTCTTCCATGGTTCCCCAATAGTTTAGCCAAGAAAGTGCATCTTGCAATTGCAATTGAAGATTGATGACTATACCAACTCTGATATTGCAATTAATCTCTTTTGACCAGCACTCAGTGTTTTTAAACTTACCAGTAACGTTCTCATACATCCTTATTAGAAGATCCTTCAACTATAGAGGCACTCTTATCTCTTCCAACCTATTCCAAAGCTTTTTCCTAAGAACCATGTCAAAAAATTTTCTAAAGTCAACAAAACAACAAAAAATTATATATATGTATATTATTAATTTTTTATTTTTATTTTTATTTTAATGGATTATGTTACATAACATCTCCTCCATAATATTTCAATATATTGAATTACAATTTAACTTTTTTAAACCTACAATATAAGCTCTATGATATTGATGTGTCAATAAATTATATAATATATTTATGATGTTAAATAATTAATTATATATATATATATATATATATATATATATATATATATA
>ML802944.1:164104-181575 GCA_009831015.1 Picea engelmannii
TAGCAGTTCAGAGATTAGTTTGGCATCCTTTAAACCCCCTCTTCAGCCCTGCATTTCCGGTGTTGGTTCCTCTAAGTCTATCTTCCCGGGTTGACAATTAAATGTTGATTCATATGGTATATGTGCAGCTCGACACACACTTTATCTTTAAAAAAAAAAACAATTGACATACATATACTTAATTTTTATATGCACTCAAATATGAATATAAATATGCTATTTGTTTGGGTATTGGATATATTAAAAAACAAATATTGTGTTGATATATTAGAAAAAATATTAGGGGATATATTAGAATGTTTTTTCTAATATATATCTCACATTTTTTCTTTAATATGGGAATTATTCCCCCACACCACTTCCACCTAACTCTCATTCCATCCTCATTGAAGGTGGGGAGATATATTAGATAAAACATTATAATTTTTTCTTTAATGGTTGAGGAATATATTAGAGAAAACATTATAGTGTTTTTTTTTAATATATCTCAGTGGGGGTGGGGGGATATATTATAGAAAACATTATAGTGTTTTCTTTAATATATCCCCACTAGTGTTTTCTTTAATATATTCTGCCACCCCCACCCTCATTGAAACCAAGTTTTATTCATAAAATTTTGCGGTTAAAAAATACCCTATATTCTAATTGAGTAAATATATTGTCTTACATACTAATAGAACAAACAAACTTCTTAAAAAAAAAAGAAATTTCATAAAAATAAATAAATACCAGATGCTTAGTTTTTTTAGTGTTTCTTTTAATCAATGTTTGATTCGTATTCCTTTAAAGAACTATAATTATTCTTCTTGAAATTAATAGCATAAACACTACCTTGTTCTATTTCCAATTTAAGAATTTCTAGAGGATTTTCCAAGGCCCATAAAAAATATATTTAGGGAGAAGAATCAATGAGGGGGCTTTACTACACTTTTGGTATATTTAAAGGGGATACGATATGCTCCATAAAGTGTTTTACTAGATCAAGTTGAATAAAAAAAACTCCAAAATTTTGTTGCACTTGATTCCTATAAATGAGTTGACTTCCTTCTTCCAATCTCTCAAATCTACTACATGCTTGGTTATGTACATAATATAATTATCTTTTATTACATTAATTAAATAAAATTTGAAATCAAATTCTACTTTTATATTCCACCTTATCATAATGTTAATAATACTAAAATGAATTTCACTGTTTTTCGTGTACATCTTAAACCCTTTCTTAAATTCTACACAGTTTTGAAAAATATTCTTAAATCATTATTTATTTATTATATATTCACTATCTTATATATATGAAAAAATAAATTACATAATCTCTTCTTATTTATCCATATAACATCCTCACTCAACATTTCCCAGCATGTTACCGATAGCCATAGAATTTTCAAAACCCAACCTTCAAACCATGTCTAACATCATGATATTCTTACTTCTAAAATGAGGTGTTTTTCTCCATAGTGACAACCTGATATCTACGGTTCATTTCATTTTGGCACATACGTAACTAATTATTTCTTAAATCATATCTACTGTTCATTTTATTTCTTAAATATATTATAATAATAATAATAATTTATTTTTAAGGTCACCACCAAGTCAGACATCAAATTAGTGTATGAGATCTCTTCCGTTCAGTTACGAAAAAACACATGTTCTTAATCATTACTTAGCCAACGATTCATTTAAACACATACATAACTAATTATTTCTTAAACATATTATGTGGCCCAGGATTCATTATTAACAAGAAAAACATTAAAAATTAAAAGAGAGTAGTTTTGCTGACAAAAATATTAAAAATGAAAAGAGAGTGGTTTTTCCCATGATGGCTCTTTGAGAAAAATAAAACGACAAGTCTCTGGTTTTATTTTGCAACTATCATTGGAATAAGAGGACTATCCTAAACGTTGATTAGGATTTTATTTCCAATTATTATAATTGAAATTTTACTACATAATTATTGATGTTAAATCTAGTTAGTTTAATGAGTTAATGTGTGGCTTTTATTTGGATTTTATTTCCAATTATTATAATTGTAATTTTACTACATAATTATTGATGTTAAATCTAGTTAGTTTAATGAGTTAAAGTGTGGGTTTCATTAGCTAGGCAATTGGAGTTCAATATCTTTACTGTAAGTTTAGTAGAGAGGAAACATCCAAAAACACAGCCATGTTAAATGTTGTGGTTTCTAACAAACGAAAAAGACTACATAATTATTGATGAAATTGAATTTTTTATTGATTAAATTGCATTTTTGAAAATATAAATGGATTCAGTACCCTGAACTATTATTTCATCAAAGTTATGCAATCTCAATTTCAATAACTGATACCTTTCATTTCAACAAATTTTTTAAAACTTAAATGGATTCAACTCTATGAAAAACTATTATTTCAACAATTCTTTTAAAAAAAATTGAAAAGAAAAATGGATTTAGCTATCTGTAAAACTCTTATTACATCAAGATTGTGCAATTCAACCACTCAACCACTAATATCTTTCATTTCAACACTTATTTGAACTGATATTTTTCATTTCAAGAATTCTTTTAAAATTTTAGCAGATTTTAAACCGAAATTGATTTTAAAAATATACCAAAAAATTCAGTTAAAATTTTAGAATAGGCTTAAAAAAAAATACCAAAAATTTGAATTAGAATACACTAAGTAAACTGTACAAAGAAGCTATGTACAATATTGAACCAGAAATCTCGCCCGATCTATGGTTTAATTAGTATAGACAAATGCCAAGAAATAAAAAACCATACATTGAAGTGATCAAAAAATTGGAAAACCAGTAGTCATAGACAAGAGAGACGTGAAGGAGTAGTCAACAAGCCGGCCATTACTGGTATTATATTTGCTATATCTCTCCCGTCGTTGCGCTCCGTTGGAGTGGACGTATCTCTATCTAGTTTTGCTTCTTCTGGTTAAAGTGCAATACCACCATACGCAAGCGGAGTTTTATTGTTTTAATTTTTGAAATCCAGCCAAATTTATTGTGGAATCGAGCCGATAAATTCAATGATCGACTTTCAAAGTCTTGGCCGTCGCCATCCAACACATTCTAAATCCAAAAACATTCTAAATCTCTGGTCACCGTGCAAATGCGATATGCGGGTCCTAATTGTTTCAGTATATAATTCCAACCTCTATGTGGGCCTTTACCTAGTCTTCCATTGGAAGTGGAACTTACAGCTTAGCATCGCGACGGAAGACACTTGGAGTTCACGGAGACAAGAACATACGAGGAGTTGGAACGACCGTTCCGAACTACGGTTTTACGTGAAAAACAAGGTTTTTTTTTAGGTATTGTATGTGTCACTTCCCAAAGTGTGTTTAGCCAAATCTTGCCATCTTGTATTTCTTTGGGGTGTGCAACATGTCAACGTTTTTTTCTTGGTTACTTTGCAACACCAAGGATATTTTGTTCGGACCATTTCTTTTCACCTAGAGCATATCTATACTCCATTCTAGGCTACCGGGGAGTCACACTAATACCCGACTAAGTCTTTGTTATTGCGAAACAATTACAATATCAACACTCCCAACTCGGCTTACAACTTGGGTAAGTCACACGCTTCGTCTCACCTCACAAAGACAATCATACACAGATTCATCACACCAAGACTCTATGTCACAACTTTCTCTGCAACCTCTTGCGGTGCACCTCAAACGTGCCCTCAACTACACACTTGTTGTCACTTCATTAACACAGACTTCACATATTTCTTTTATGCCTCACACATGCCTCCAACAGACCTATGTTTCTAGACAACAAATTCAGTCCAAAAGAAGACTGCCCCATCTCCATCACATAATCACCTCAAAGAAGCACAAGTCCTCCCATGTGGAGCGACTTGGATCCTTGATGGAGCTCGCTTGTCTTCCTCTAATGTTGCCTCAAAACCGCAAAGCTCCTCTTGCTCTTTTCCAAGCCACCATCTTTGGTTATGCACCCTTATGCCTTTATAGGGACTAGCTCTCCAAATGATCCATCTAGGTGAACTGATACGACCCATGAGTTGTGCCCCTTCACAATGTTTGACCAACCTCTCATTCGGGGGTGTTTGGGTGGCTTGCCGAACTTACCCATTGAATGCCTCATTCCATCATTGGGACGACCCATCGAACTCCTCACTGGTGCCCCCATCTTTCCAACTAACCCATCGTTTGGGTGAGTGCAGTGCTTGTCCAAGTCGAGCCAACTTATTTAGGCATTTCCTCCTCATGCCTTGGCGAATTCATCTGTTTGGTGGAGCACCCAAGTCTTTCCCTCAACCCTTAGTCAAATCGTATGTCCTCTGACTTGTGTCGCAAAGAATCTCGATTGATTCTCCCTTGACGCATTGCATGCCCAAGGTACCCCTTCTCATCTGATATAAAGACACCATTGTTACACTTTGTTATGTCTAGGGCGCTCATACCACTTTCTTTGTTCAGCAACTCTAGCTTTTGCAGGTACCCACAACGTCAATTCAATCAGGCGCACACGTCTTTAGCTAGGGGTCTTACAATATGCATAAAGCATGATGGGTAGCAGGCATCGAATTTCATAGTTTTTCCAGCCTCCATTCAAAACATTGTAAGCTCATCATTATCTAACCGTCCAGATCCAATTTGGAGGATGAGAATGGGAACATGCGCCTAGTTGATTGAATACAAACTTCCAATATCCTTGGAGACCTTTACAAGTCTTCCCTCCTTCGAGGTGGAACTTGAGTGACTATGACCATTGACAACCTTACTTTCAAAATTGGAAGTAACCCATTGTATAAGTGAGATTTTAAGGTTTAACACTTTTCGATGTGTATAACCTAAAAGAAGGAAAATAACATCCGAGAACAAATTTCCATTAACAATAAGGTAAAGTGAGTGAATAAAATATATAAAAAAAAAATGGTTAGATATTGGAAATTATATAGATTTTTATAATGGAATTGGCTTTATCGAATGTAAAAGTAAATAGTAATAATAATTTAATTTTAGGATTATAGTTTAGTTAATTATCAAATTGATGTATGAGAAGTTAAGGATTCCCTTTATGTTCAAAACCGATCGAGCCTGCGACTAGTGAATTAATGAGCCTACAAATATTAAATTAATGGACTACGAAAATGATAACATAGAAAACACCAATCAACAAATAAATGGGGGAAATTCATATGTATTACTTATGTGAATTGGTGAACAAAAACAAGTTTTTACAGTATATAAAGCATCTCACAAGCTTCTGCATTTAACAAACATTTCACAAAATTTTACAGGGATATGAAACACCAATTGCTTGGGAAACCACAACCACATTCAATGAAGAATAAATGAGTTGTAACCATTAAGAGATGTGTTGTCACCGCCCAACAATCTCCAACTTAACAACACTTTGTCTGATATCTCACCCAACAAATTCAATCATAATTATTTTGCAAGCCAAGAGAAGCCAAAGTCCACAGCAACTTCTATAACAATACTAGCTTTGTGAACATCTTTGCACAATTTTCTCGAGTATGGACCTTCTCAAGAGCTACTCCACCTTTTTCGACAACCTGTCTTACAAAATCATACTTGACATCAATATGCTTAGTCTTATTGTGATAAGTTGGATTGGTGGCCAAATTGATAACACTTTGACTACCACATAATATATACACATTGTCTTGCACTCTTCCAAATTCATCCAAAACACCCTTTAACAAAATTTCCTCTTTACATGCATGTGAGACAAAAATATATTCCGCATTGGTAGTGGAAAAAGAAACTATTTCTTGAAGCTTTGACATCCAACTAATGGATCCTCCTGCAAAAGTAAAGACATATCTTGAAGCATACCTCCTCTTCTCAAAATCACCTATAAAATCTGAATCAACAGAACCACCCACTGTATCATTACAACCATCAAAAGTGATGCAATAATTGCTTATGCCTCTTAGATACTGAAACAACCATTTCAATGTTGCCTAGTGTTCTCTACTTGGATTTTCCATGTATCTACTGACAACATCAACTGCATGTGAAATATTTGGTCTAGTACATACCATCTCATACATTAAACATCCTAATGCATTTGCATAAGGTACATGAGACATGTAATGATTTTCTTCTTTACTGCTAGAACATAATTCTGATGAAAGATTAAAATGGGAAGCCAAATGGACATTCACATGTTTCACAACATTCATACCAAACTTCATGAGTATTTTCTCCACATACTTCTGTTGTGATAACCAAAGATTTCCATTTTTCCATTGTATGTGTATTTCCATGCCCAAAATTCATTTTTCTACTTCTAGATCCTTCATATCAAAAGTACTAGCCAATTGAGCCTTTAACATGTTGATCTCAACCATGATTTTTCTTACAAGAATCATATCATCAACATATAACACCAAGATAATGAGTATTCCATTGAAACTTTTGAAGTAAGAACAATGATCATACTCACTTCTAGTAAACTTTTGGCTCACCATGAAGGAATCAAACATCATGTACCATTGCCTGGGAGACTACTTCAGACCATACAATGACTTCTTGAGGTTGCAAACAAATATTTTCTTGAGATATTGAACAAAACCTTCTACTTGTTCCATATCTATCTCCTCATCCAAATCTCCATGAAAAAAAATCGTTTTAACATCTAACTACTCCAACTCAAGATCATATAAAGAAACTAGTTCTAACATAGCACGAATAGAAACAAGGTTAGAAAATGGTGAAAATATTTCATGGAAACCAATACCTTCCATTTGAGAATACCTTTTTGCAACAAGTCTAGATTTGTATCTTTCATTTCTACCATCAACACCCTTCTTCAATGTGTAGACCCACTTGCACTCAACCACTCTTCTATCCTTAGAGAGTTCTACCAGGCCCCATGTTTTGTTCTTCTCCAAGGCATCCATTTCTTCTTCCATGGCTATTTTCCATTTGGCACTTTCAACATCATCCATTGGTTCCTAATAACAAGAAGGCTCCCCATCATTAGTAATCAATGCAACACATGACACATAATCTTCATACTTCTTGGGAGGATTTTTGTCCCATGTATATCTCCTCAAGGTTGGATGTGGTGTTTCACATCTTCTTCTTGGTCCCTTTTTTCTGTAGATGACTGCATCTCCAATTGAATTTCCTAATGTTGTGGTACTTGTTCATGTTTCACTTCAACTTATAAAACAACTAATTTTATGAGAGGGGGATTCACTAAACACTACTTCTTCGCTAATGATGATTTTGTTGGCAGTAGGATCCCCTAATGTATATCGCTTAACTAAATCATCATAACCAACAAAAATGTATGTTGACATCAAAAGTTTTGGGTAAATATCATGCACGTGCACAAACGAAGTTGTGCATGCTCATTCCAGTTTTGTGTGCACTCAAGTAGTTGTGTGAAGGATAAAAGGGGGCACACATGCTAGATCAAGTTTTGATATTTGCGCACTAGTTTTAGGTCTACCAATGTGCTTCGATCTGAGTTTTGGTATGCACACAAGAAATCAAGAAGATGACACATGCACGCCGAAATCAAGAAAAGAATCTTCGGGAAATCTCCCCGAATGATTACCGCTAGCAGCACGAGGGAACATGGAGACAAATTAGGGTGAATTGGCAAGGTAGTTAAGATAGATTTGATTCTTGGAAGGCTACATGGAATGCAAGAAGGTGACAAAATCATGCATGATTGGCAGCTAGAGGAACAAGTGGGGAAGAAATGAAAGAGACAATGTGTTAGAGAAGAGAAGGATATAAAAGGAAGAAAAAATGAAAAAGAAGGGGTTCATTCATTCACTAGTTCTGGCTAGTTCTGGGATGCTATTTATTTAGCCATGAGTTAGTGGGTTCACCAATGTCATTAAAATCATGCTCTGAGCATATGTTTTTAATTTCTCTTGTCGTAAGTCCGAGTCTGTTGTATTTGTACTAGAGTCTGAAATGGTGTGCATGGGACAATGTAATGCAATTTTGGGGAATTATCTGAGGAAAAAGTAAGACTTTGTTTTTGTCAGTGTATGGTTTGCTTCATATATGTCTGTGATTAAATGGACGATGATGGTAATAAAACTACAATGATTGTGGACCTATATCGTATTTGTTCTTCAATTAAATGTAGTGTTTATTTTATGTATTTTTAATTGTTAAGTAATTTGCAATGAACCATATGAATATCAACCCATATGGATCTATGTGTGTTTATCCATTCATCCTCGAGAAAACACTATATGGTTTATGTGATACTCATATCATTCCATGTGAGACCTTCTTCAGCCTTGACTACGGATTGATATGCCAATGCTTTGTTTTTTTTTTCGTCACCTCTCGATGAACCCTAGGTCTTAACTCCGCAACATTGAGAAATATGCATGCAAGTGTGAAACAAACCAACAAATGGTTTAGTTTCCAAGACATAAAAGTATTGTATTGTATTAGGAAGGAAAAGAATGAGGTGGTATCCATCGCAGGAAGAAATTCAAGATTGGCTAACTGCAAAGGAACATGAGTTTTCCCAATGGAAAACTCAAGGTCTAAGAGTCAATGTGGAGTGATGGAATCATAAGAATATCTACACTGATATGCATGAGAATTTCTTTGTTGAATTTCCCTATTTATTATATGAATCGTTGAAAAGGTAGGCTACTACAAATATTTCTTTGAGGCCTCTAGAACTAGTGGTTTTGGATCATATCACACTTGATAGGTTGAAGGAATTGGAAAACAAGTGCACTCGAGCCATTGATTTTTGGTTTTATCGGGTAAAAGAAGGGTAAATAATCGAATTTGTTGTGGAGTACATTGATTCTTTTAGTGAAGATGAACTAAAAGAAGATTGTTGGAATAAATCTCACTTTGGATAAATATGTTGTTCATAGAGAAAGGGATGATGCACAAGGATCTCAATATAATGGATGAGGATATTCCCCTATCCCTTTGGGGGAGGTGAAAATATGGGTGGAAAATGAGAGAGGAGATGGATCCATTGAGGAGGATCTAGAATTTGTTAGAATGAGGTGAGGAATAGAATGGACCCATAAGAGAAGAGGAGAGAAAGAGACAAAAAATACGCAAGAAGAGTTGAGTTAAGATGGAGAGTGGAATAAAGAAGTGAAAGGAATGTTTTCATGGGTGTGCAAAGAGGGGTCAGGCCTAGGATGAGGAGGAAGAAAATTGCACCATGAGGAAAGGCGAGAGAGTGTATTGTGTCAGATAGGACCACATACGAGGATAGGCCCATGAAGACATGCGACATTGAGAGTAGGGTTTCCAGTGGGGATACTAGTAGTAGTAGTAGTAGTAGGGGCCCAAGAGACGAATTATAAACCCCTTGGCCATTGTGGGATGTTGCAACCTCATAAAAATATGAGGCACAAAGTAGAAGAACATGAGAAGGAGAGAAACATGGAGGATTCCCTAGTGATGGGGGAGAAGAGTTAGCATTAGAAAATGGTATTGCATGATTGCAAGTAGGGAAATATCTAGGTCACCTCATAATAAATGTTAGAATAATATGGATGTATTCCCCCTTGAACCACCCCCGTTGCGCATATATGTATTTATTGCATGGATGTAGCATATTCCCGAACACCATCGGGTATGACCTTTTGATATAACACTTATTGGACTACCTACAAAATGGTGGGAAACATATTGTGAATCTCTCCATTAATGGGAAACATTTAAAGCATCTATGCAGGAAATATTTAGACTAGAAGTAGATATTCATCGGTACATGTTCTCATGAATGGAGGTGGATAACCAAACAACGACGTGGGTCAAGTAGTAGATACTTAAAAGCCTCACACATGCTTCCTAGAGAGAACTTTGTTCCTCTGATTCCTTAGTTTTGTATGGGCCAATTAAAAGAGCTACATGCCTGAAGACCTTCTTTTGATTCACCATATAACTCAAAAAAATGACTATCCACCCATCCTATCTGACTTCACCCCATTGAGAAAAGAGAGTGGTCCCAAAGGAATAAGGAAGTAGTGAGAAGCTAATGAATAGCATAGGATATGGAAAGGTCAAACTGTATTCCTCAATGGTGACAATTTACTAGATGGACACATGTGAAGAGGTGCTATAGCCCACCTAGGTTCACTGCGACCAAATAAACAAAGGAGAACAAATGCAAGGGTGTGTAAGAAGCATGTGTGGTTCCCCCAAATAATAAGACTAGCGCATGTACAAATATGTCATTATCATGATATAAAGAGTGACATAGCCATTGTATGACCAATCTTATCTATTCATGCTATAAAGAGTGACATAGCCATTGTATGGTTACTTTTGGATAGCTTACTACAGTAGGAAACCAATAGTAATTGTTAAAATCTAACCTGAGGATTACGCACAACTAGAAATACAAGGAGGTGGCCATGCAATAGAAATGGGAAAGGGAGAAAGTAGCTCAAAAAAATAGAATGTCAATGAGGAATCCTCTCGATCTGTTACATTTGACAGGATGGATAAGATGGTATAAGAATGAATCTTCCAGTGGGTGTCGAAGGATACGTTACGACACTCCAACTTATTAATTAATTCAGGAATGCCTCCCAGTTGTACTGCCATACCCTCCTGAAAATTTTTATCTCTCTGAATTAATACTTGTCCAGCTAGGAACTAACCTTCCTATTCCTATAAGAAAAGGTTCTCAAATTCACAACTTTAACAGAGTTTAGTAGACCCAAGAAAAAATATAGTATCCTAAAAATAGAAAACAACACACCGTAATCTCAACGAGAACATTTTATTTAGATTCCTCAAGCAGGAAGTAGGCCCATACTAAATCTAATACCTCTCAAGATTGAAAAATACAATATCCCCCATTCCCTCCACATGTGAGTTGCATAGGGTACCAGATGGGAAAAGTGTAGGATGTGCACTTAATCTATTATGATGCCTGAGATCCCGATCAGTTCCCCAACATGGCTATTCACAATTATGCAAGATTAGTTTGAAGTGAAGAATGTCAACAATTAGTGGTCACAGAAGATTGGGCCAAGCCTCCTCAACAAGATGACATTTTATCTTTGGTCGATTTCCCTCACTTTGGGAATAGCATGATGGTGATCATTTGCATCCACTTTTTACTTACTTGCCTTCACAGTGGATATCTGTGGCTGTGGTGAAAATATATGGTTGATAAAGAAGAAATCCAAAGGGTTATCGGTTTTCCCATGCATGACTAAGCATCAAAAAAATATTTAACCACTAAAGATGCCACCCAACATGAATTCTATGGAAGGTAGAGTACACGTCGAGGAATTTATGGGGTTATAAGTTTGGATATCAATTCTCAACTAGTTAGATTTTCTACTCAGTTGATTGCTTGTAAAATCGTTTCTAATTGTATAAAGGAGGAGAGTCCTTTTGAGGTCATCATCACAGTTGAGAAGTGTCTAGAAAGTGTCTAGATGAATTGGTCCCATTATGTATTGACTGAGTTCTTTGAGGACTATTCAGATACCCAAGACTCTAAGAAACACTTTCATTATAGTTGAATATTACTGCTCCTTTCCATGGTGCTTTGGAGGACACCTCTAGCTTTTGAACAAACTTCTGGGAGTGGACATCTCTTTGATGCTCCTTGATTCCATTCATTACATGAAAGTAGGGATCCAACCACCCAGAAGTCCCATGATGAAACTTTTCAAAGTTCCTACCGACAACTGATTCAGGAAACTACTTCGCAAATGTGCATCCAATGAACCATTATGGAAAGGTATGTTGGATACCTTCTATTTGAATGTACTTTTCATAATGTGTTCATCTATCCCAATGATGAGTAGGAGGCTATTATGGTGCTATTTTTGTTCTATGTCAAAAAAGAGGAAATCCAACAAGGCATCATTGAATGTCCAACACATCTATAACGAATCCTAGATGAATAAATGGAGACTCTTGAAATGCACGCTAAGCACAATAAATACCACAAGTAGACTAAGGTTGCACTATTGTTGGAACAACACATGGTCCCCCGTTGGGGAGCGATCCAAGAATGATACTATGTCTAAGAACCCTTGAGACCCAAGTCCCACACAAGAACCAATACAGTCTACCCAAGATGATGCAAAAAACTGATGGATCGGTCTAAATATTCGCACTCCCAACCCTTCAATTCAATAGGGTTCCGACCAGTTGGCACTGAGTGTCACAACTTTGATAAATGTGATCAAAAGATAACTACTTTTGCAATAACAAATAGATACAGAGGCTATTCATAACGTTGACCATATATATCAACAACTCATGGGAACAACATCATCATTAAACACTATACCACAACCATTGGCTTCCAGAAGCAGTTCTGGTAATCCAACACAGGTTTTTAGGTTCGACCCGTCAAGAAAAATTCTAGTGGACATCACGAATGATGGTATTCCATTGGTTTTGATTCTGAATCCAATTGTACAAGACTGTGTCACCACCCTACTCTTTAGGTTGGGTGAGCAACACTAAAAACTTATCCACACTCATGGACAATTAGAATTCCATCACCAAGTGGACATTGTCGTGCATAATTAGATGCATGAACGTTATAAAAAGGAAGCTTAGGACCACTAGGACTTACATAATAAGTATGATACAAATATTGGATCCCATTCAACTGCGCAGGCTCAATACAATGATATTATTACAACTTTCACTGATGTTCTTGGGGTGGTGGGATGTATCCATGTGCAGATACCGACTACCTCCACACAAGGTTGCAAAATTACCCTCTCTTTGTAGCCCAAGTTGAGAATCAGAGTATATAAGGGATCATCACTTATGCGGTCAAGAAGGACTTGATATTTTACACTCAGCTCAAAAACGTGCAAGTTATTGTTGTCCCATCGATTGCGAAGATGAATGTAACAAACTTGGCCATTCTTCGGGTCACAACATTCGATGTTGATGTGTCTATTCATATCACCCAGGATATTCAAGGCCACCTCAGTGAGCCCAAGCGCTAGTTCAAGGAGTTCATCTAAGAACTCCTGCAAACAGTTCCATTTGTTACATCAATCATTCCCTGAGGTAGTTGGATCGAGGTCCAACCAAGTAATAGTGGTAGGGGCCTGTTGGCACCCAATTTTTTGGGTAAATATAATGCACAAACACAAATGAATTTATGTATGAACATTCTAGTTTTTTGCATTCTCAAACAATCGCATGAAGAATAAAAACAGGTTTGCATGCTAGATCAATTTTTGATATTTGTGTGTTAGTTTGAGTTATGTCCATGCGCGTCGGTCTGAGTTTTTTGATGCATGCCAAAAATAAATAAGGCATTGCATGCATGCCAGAATCAAGAAAAGAATCTTCGAGAAATCTCCCCGAATTATTACTTCCAACAAAATAAGGTAATGTGGAGCCAAAATAAGATGAGTTGTAAAGGTAGTTAAGATCACCCTAATTCCCTAAATACTACATGAAATATATTTAGGTGATAGAAGCGTGCGAGACTAGCAGTTGGAGGAACGTGTGGTGAATAATTGAAAGAGACAGGGTGTCAAAGCAGAGAAGGATATAAAAGGAAGCAAGGATGACAAAGAAGTGGTTTTTTCATTGACTAGTTCTTGCTACTTGTTGGTTGATAGTCAATTAGCTTTTGTTCCGTCACCTTCAAAGTATTCGTAGTACCCCGAATTCACTCTTTGCAGTTGTAATTCTTCTTTTGACATTTCATTTTCTTTTACTTCGATTTATCTCAGGATATGTTGGAAAGACAAGCATTCAAAAGATTGAAAGGAAAGTCTTATGTCTAGACTCATAATATTGGACAAGTTCATGTTTTGGATGGATATTTTTCCTTTGGCCTACTCTATCACCAATTTTGAGTTGGCCAATAGTTGAAGCTTCCTGACATCATTTTTCTTTGTTGTCTCTAGGAGGGTCCATAAAGAGATGAGTTCAAATTTATTATTGGATCCCCCTCCTAGAGTATATCTTATGCTAATGTAATGGTTTTGATTGAGGAAAAAACCTACAACTACCCAAATAGAAGGTGGGTATCGTTGGCTAACACTGTCGAAATAGCCCCGTGACATTGGGTGATCCAGAACAAGGAAGGTGGGGACCCTTTGTTTTGGGGATTTATTGTATTCTTTTGTTTCTTCTTCATGAGACAATGTTAAGGTTGTGATCACTTATGAAGTCATCCATTTATCCTTAAAATTTATAGCATTCCAATCCCACCATAATTTTGCAACCAAAATCGATGAAAGTACTGCATACAAATTTAATGATCTGTCTTGTATCCAAATCTTGTAACATTCCTCAAGGGAAGGAAAATTATAGGTTGCGCCTATTTTGAGAATTTGTTTTAAATATGAGGCAACTTGACCTGCATATGGGCATGATAAAAAAAGTGAGAAACATATTCAAAAGTGGTTTTACATAGAATACAGTGGTTTGGGCCATGCCAATTCCTTTTCTCTAGGTTATCCCAGGTCAATAATTTGTTGGTTAAATCCAACCACATCAGAAGTTTACACTGCAAATGTGCCTTGGATTTCCATAGAGTCTTCCACCACCAATGTGGATGGATATTTTTCCTTTCCTCCTGCCAAGATTTGTATCCCAATTTAGCTATGAAGGAACCAGCTATTGGGTTACCGTACCAACATAAAGTATCCTCAACTTCTTGTGTTAAGGTGACTAATTTTTCTCTAAGTCGAGTCAAAAAGGAGTTACATTCATCATGTAGAGCGTTTGGGAGCTCTAAGGTGGTCAGGTATTTCCATCCTAGACAACCTTGAGGATGGGGGAAACCAATACAGACATCATGAAGATAAATTAGGTTTTTTGTTCTTAAGGAAAGTATGAGAAGCAGAGAAAGTCTAAACGAATTTCCTTCTTCAAACCAGGGGTCCTCTCCCACCCTGACCTTTTTTCCATCACCTATTTTCAAAACAACCCATTCTCCTACCAGTGGGAAGGCTTCAATGAGAGCCTTCCACACAATGGATCCAGTAGAAGGATTGTTTGGAAGCCTAAACCATTCAATGAATGAAAGGTTAGGAAAATATTTAGACCACATCACTTTCGTCTAGAGTGAGTTCCCCATTGTGAGCCTCCAAAGGTTCCTTCCATCCAAGGCTCTTGCAAATAGACATATATATTTTATGCCCCAACCACCATAGGATTTGGGAGAATCTATAGAGTACCACTTCACCAAATGTAATCCCCTTGTAGCATTTTTTTCGGCCCATAAAAAATATCTACTGATATTTTTTATTTTGTAGAATATTCCTTTGTGAATGGATGATATGGAGTTCCAGTACACTAGAATTCCCTCCAACATTGACTTTAGTAAGACTAGTCTGCTTCTTCGAGACAAATTTCTAAAAACCTACGAGTCAATTCTTTCTTCCACCTTTTGGATAAGCCATGCCTAGTCTGACTTCTTGTATTCATCAAGATTTAGGTGGAAGCCTAAGTATTTATCTCCCTCCTCTAGAGGAGTGTAATGGACAGGAAAGAGTCGAAAAAAATAATTTATTTCAGCCCGTAAACAGAAACTAGTTAGTAAACAAGACTCTTCTAAGTTAGTCTTAATGCCAATTTCCTTACAAGACAAATCTAATGTTTTTTTTATGGAAGACACATCCCTCAGAGAGCCATAGTTACTGACCTAGTTGTTGTCAATGAAGAGAAGATGAGAGATATTTTTTTTTCCCATCGTTTTTAATCCTCTTTTTTCGAGCATATGAGAGATATTTTTTAGCATCTTGCTGAGGGTTTATGCCATGATTAGGAACAAGAAAGAGGAAAGGGGACATCCTTGGCAGAGGCCTTGGTTATATATATATATGAGGATGATGATGATGATGATGATGATGATTAACATCCACTAAGACCGAATTGGTCTATCGGACCCTAAGAGGGTAAGTGATTACTTGTGATTCTTTAGAATTTTGTTTCTGTGCTCGAAAAACATTAGGAGAAACTTTCCAAAATCACCATACTTTTGTTGAGTTAAGAGGTTAGAAAGGTTGGTAGTGTGACAAATATTTTGAAAATGAGATCTATTGTGGGCATAGGCTTGACAATTTAAGAGAAAATGTTTTTCATCTTCAAACTCCTTAGTGTCAAAAAGGTGAGACACTCTTTCATCCCATGGCGTTTTAGGAATTGACCAACGCCCAGTTTCACTATGGATCTCGTGAGAATTTGTTCTTATCTTAACAACGCTTATTTTTTTCTTTACACTTGGAAAAAAAGATAGATAATTTTGATCTTCTAGATTAGGGTTGATTACATCCTTATAATACCTTAATTTTCTTTTTTCCACTAACTCTTTATCACACCACCTTTTCTCCTTAAATTTTGATTTGATGTTTTTTTTAATAGTATCTTTATTTTGCAAAATAGTGCCTTCCATGATTCCCTAATAGTTTATCCAAGATAGAGCATCTTTATGCCATCCTCATTTGATTCGATGGTGGTTATGACTCGATTTTGAAGAATTTTTAGGAAGCCTCTTTTCTTCCATGTTGTTTAACTTGTTCTTCTACATTAGGTATCTAGTCATAGCCATGCTCTCAATGGGGGAGAGTCTTGTTTCTAAGAGGAGGATGGGATAGGCTATATTTCCTTTAATTTTGAGATTATAGGTTATCAAATTATTTTATATTTTCTCTGTCTTGCTCCATGATTCACGAGAGATACTACAACCCCAGAGTTCACATCCATAAATAATAACAGGTGTAACAAGAGCCTCAAACAATATTTTCTTCTTATCCCAACTCCAAATATCAATTGATTTACAATTGTTTTCAAGCCCATAATAAGCATTACATCCCCAATAATCCTTTTCTCAACGTTTTAATTCCAATATATTTGTATGAATTCACTTCCTCCAAGTTGTTGTTTTCATATACAAAGGTATCATAAGGGATCTTATTGGATTTAATAATCATGACCTTAGTCTTATTAGTATTAACAATCATACCCATATTGGAGAAAAACGCCTTGAGGATTCTTAGTTGGTTTTCAATATCATGGGCACTCCTTGCCATAAGAACGATATCATCGGCGTAAAGAAAAATATTGATGACTATACCAGTGAGAGTAGGGCCGACACAACCTACGTTTTGCAAGCAATCTTCTAACTTGTCAATGTATATGCCAAAAAGGGTAGGGGACAAGGCACAACCTTCCTTGACTTTGATATTGCAGTTAATCTCTTTTGACCAACCATTAGTGTTTTTAAATTTAGAAATAACGTTCTCATACATCCTTATTGCAACAACCCTCAACTCGAGAGGCACTTTTATCTCTTCCAACTTATTCCAAAGGTTTTTCATAGAAACCATGTCAAAATATTTTCTAAAGTCAACAAAACAATAAAAATGATATATATATATATATATATATATATATTACAAAACATCTCCTCCATAATATTTCAATATATTGAAGTACAATTTAACTTTTTTAAACCTATAATATGGGCTCGGGTACTATGATATTAGTGTGTCAATG
>ML802944.1:251623-263585 GCA_009831015.1 Picea engelmannii
CCTTCCTATCTATAATACAATACAAGTGCGCTTCATTACATCAATCTCATTAATGCTTGGCGCAACAAATATAAAGGTAGATTTCAAAAAGAAGTTTCCTGGCTTGTCCAGCTGTCTTTCTCCACGCGTTGGCTCGCTTGATGAGGTGTGGATACTCCTACATCATACTGCTCGGCTCAAAAGATTTCATGGGCTCTTGTCCATGAGCTCCTTCACAGTGTGACCATGTTTCTGAATCACTGCATCTATTTCCTAGCTGGCATCCTCCACTGGGTGATTCTTCCATTTCACCAGGTATTCAAAATATTGCTTTCTCCTGGTCTTCCTACCTACTCTTTTATCCAGTATGCACTCCATCTGTGGTTTCTATGCAACTGGCAATTGTTTCTACCATTGGACCACTGGTTCCTCAATTCCAGTGTTTGCTTCATCAGCCCTGTATGGGTATAAATCTGAGATGTTAAAAATCGAAGATATCCCGATGACCTCTGGCAACTCAAGCTCGTATGCGTTTTCCCCGAATTTCTTTAGGACTCTGTACGGTCCAATCTTCTTCATATTGAGCTTGTTGTATGTTCCCCTTGGGAACCTTTCCATCCTCAAGTGCACCAGAACCATGTCTCCAACTTCAAATTGAAGTTGTCTCTTCCTCTGATCGTCTCTGCGCTTGTACTCCTGGTTTTCTTTCTATAGTCGCTGCTTCACCTACGTGTGAAGTTCCTGCATTGCCTCAGCGAACTCTTCAGCATGAGTGCTGCTAGTTTCAGCCTGTCTTGACTCCCTGAGCTCAGAAAATCCTCTCGGCTGTGTCCCATACAAAATCTGGAATGGGCTTTTTCCTGTACTCTGATTCACCGAATCGTTGTACGCGAATTCTGCCTATGGCAAAATCTGGTCCCAACTGTTGTGGTGCTCTGTCACCAAGCTTCTCAATAAATCTCCCAGACTTCTATTTACCACCTCAGTCTGTCCATCTATCTGTGGATGGTAAGCAGAACTGAATGCCAAGTTAGTCCCTATCTTCGTCCATAGCGTCCTCCAGAAATTACCAATGAATTTGGTATCCCTGTCCGAGACTATGCTTCTCGACAATCCATGCAATCTGACAACTTCTTTGAAAAACAGATTCGCGATGTGGGTTGCATCGCTAGTCTTCTGGCACAGAATAAAATGCGCCGTCTTCGAAAACCTGTCCACCACTACAAAGATGGAATCCACTCCTCTTTGTGTTCTCGGCAATCCCAGAACAAAATCCATGCTAATGGCTTCCCATGGCCTTCCGGGAATAGGCAATGGCTGATAGAACCCTGTGTTATGTTTTCGTCCCTTCACATGTTGACATATCCGACACCTGTCAACAAACCTTTTAACATTGGCACGCATCCCCAGCCAATAATATGATTCCCTCAACTTGGCGAATGATTTTTCATGCCCAAAATGACTTGTTAAGCCTCCACTGTGTTTTTCCTTTACCAAATTCTCCCTCATGGAGCAATTTGGAATGCATAGATGATTTCCATTAAACAATAATCCTTCCTGGATCATATATTCCAGCCACGAACTCCGATCCCTGAGAACTGGATTCTCAGCTGCCTCGTATGCTTCTGCAAAATCCGCATCACCTACATACATGTCTTTCAGATTTTCAAAACCCAAGGCTTTGACTCTAAACTCCTGCAAAAATAAACATTTCCTGCTCAAAGCATCAGCTACTTTATTAGCAGTCCCTGAAATGTGCTTGATCACAAATGTAAAATTTTGCATATACTCTACCCATTTCGCATGCCTCTGGTTCAACTTCTCTTGTTGACTCACGAACTGCAATGCATGATTATCACTGTACAAAATGAATTCCTCGGGTATCAAGTAATGCCTCCACTTTTTCAATGCCTGTATGATGGCATAGAACTCCTTATCATACGTGGAGTATTTCATCTTGGCATCATCCAATTTCTCGCTGAAATATGCTATAGGTCTGTCATCCTGACTCAAGACCCCTCCAACAGCATACCCACTTGCATCACACTTTACTTGGAAGGTTTTCTGAAAATATGGAAGCACCAAAATTGGCAGCTCAGTTATCTTCCACTTCAACAGATTCAAGCTCCTTTCAGCCTCTGCTATCCAATGAAAAACTTTATGCCGTTTCTTCACGGTGTCCATCATGGCTGCGCTAATTCCACTGAAATTCCGTATGAATTTTCTATAGAAACTAGCTAAACCATGAAAGCTCCTTACCTCAAAAACATTCCTCGGCGATGGCCAATTCCTGATTACTTCCACCTTCTCAGGATCCATCTTCAATTCATTCACCGAGATTACAAAAACCAAATAAATGAGTTATGTCTGCATGAAGGAACACTTCTTCAAATTGATCAACAACTTCTCCTGATGTAGCCTTCTCATCACAATGGCTAAATGCCTCAAGTGTTCAGCCTTGGTCTTGCTGAAAATTAATATGTCGTCCAAGTACACGACCACAAATTTGCCAATGAATTCCCTCATGACTTCATTCATCAGCCTCATAAAAGTGCTCGGCACATTTGTCAAACCAAATGGCATGACCAACCATTCGTACAAACCTTCGTTTGTCTTGAATGTCTTCTTCCATTCATCTCCTTCTCTCATTTGGATCTGATGATATCCACTCTTGAGATCAATCTTCGAAAAATAATTTGCCCCACTCAGGAAATCCATCAAGTCATCCATTCTCGGCAGTGGAAACCTTTACCTGATGGTGATTTTATTTATCGCCCTGGAGTCTGTACACATTCTCCAGCCTCCATCCTTCTTCGGACTTAGCACTGTCGGAACATCACATGGACTAAGACTCTCCCTGACCAGTCCTTTGTCCAGCAAATCCTGTACCTACCTCTTGACTTCCTCGTTCTCCTGAGGTATCAACTTGTACGCTGCCTTATTCGGCAAACTTGCTCTAGGTATGAGGTCAATGTGGTGACTCACACTCCTCATCGGTGGCAATGAACGAGGTAGTTCGTCCATGATGATATCAACGAACTCTCCCAACAGTTTCTGAATCTCCTCTGGAAAGTCATCCACTCTTGTGCTTGTTAGGACAATTATCGGCTTCCTGACAACAAAGAATTGTCGATCTTCGTTCTTCTCCATCTCTGTGAGAAGTTCCTTCCCACTCATGAGAAGTATCGCATTGTTCACTTCCGACTTCACTTCTTTATCTTTTACCGGAAGCAACCTGTGTGTTCTCCCATCCTTCTCTAAGGTGTATGTGTTCATCCTTCCGTCATGAACAACATTTATGTCATACTGCCATGGTATACCCAAAAATATGTGACATACATCCATGGGAATAACATCACACAGAATCTCATCATGATAATTCCCAATTTTAAATTTAACTAAGCATTGTTTAGTGACACTTACCCGGTGTCCTTTCTGTAACCACAAGAATTTATATGGACTCGGGTGCTTAGTCATTTCTAGCTCTAGCTTTTCCACCATCTTGGATGAAACGAGATTGTCAGTGCTCCCACTGTAAACTATGACTTTACATTTTCTGTCTTTGGCTATGCAAGTCGTCCTGAACAGTCTGCTCCTTTGCACTGAGTTGTCCACCTCTTTCTCAGGTGCCAAAAGAATCTTATGTGTTCCAAGTGATCATCCGATGTCTGCATCTTCATTCTCAACATCACGCCTTTGCGCCTCAGTGATGTGAGCTTCACTTCTGTCCATCTTCCTATATGGACAGTAAATGGCTTTATGTCCGTCTTTTCCACATGTAAAACATGTGATGATTCCTCCTCTGCCTATTCCTCTACCTCTGGTATGAGGAAAAGTGTTTACGTCAGCATATCCGCCACCTTGCTCTGTATGCTGCCTCCTCGGCTCAGCATATTGCTGCCTCTGTTCAGTTTGTGGCTACCTCTACTGTGAGGTTCCACCTCTCTCAGCCTTACCCTGAGGTCTCTTCCAATCCTCCTTAGGCCTCTGTGTTGTTTCTTGGGCAACTGCTTTGCCTCTGGGTTGGCTCCTGCCTTTCCCTCGCTGACCTTGCTTGTGGCTCAGCTTCTCTTCGGCTTTCAGAGCCATCTGGTACGCATATTCCACCGTCCTGATGGTCAACATGCTCAATTCATCCTAAAGGTCATACCTCATCCCATTCAGATACCTCACCACCTTTTCATCATCGTTCTCCCGATGACCTGCTCTGATGTTGAGTCTGTAAAACTCCTCGGTGTACTCCTTCACCATCATCAGCTTTTGTATCAGGTTCTGGATTTTCCTGAACATAGTGATATGATAATCTCTAGGGATGAATTTCGTTTTCATCTTAGCGATCATCCGATCCCAACTCTTAATCTTCTGTTTGCCTTTGCAGTGCCTATCCACCTGCAACTCATCCCACCATAAGGCTGCATGTCCTTTCAGCTTAGTAACAACATGCCTTACCTTCTTTTCCTCTTCGATATCTTTGTAATCGAAGTAGGTGTCGAGTGCTCGGATCCAATCTAGCAACTCTTCTGCATTTAGACTCCCCTCATAGACGGGAATGTCCATCTTTGTCTTTGAGCTCATTCTAGAAATGGCTCTGATCAACCTCTCTGTTGAGGCATCCTCTGTTGTGACCTCCTCTGCATCGTGTCGAGCTTCCTCTTCCACCTCGGAATCATTGAACTCTCCTGCACCAGCTCCACATCTCTGGGTGGTTTCCATCTCCTCGAGTCTCGCCCTGAGATCTCGTATCTGGCGTTCAATCTCTGGATTCCCTGCTGGCCTTCCCCTTCTTTAGGCATCCCTGTCTTCACGATCAAGCGACTACCTTTCTCTTCTGGGTGGCATGATTTCTTCTCTGTCTCTGCTTCAGAAAGAAAAGATGCTCCCGCTCTGATATCACTTTGACGCAAGTCATGTGTATCAGAGTGCTTTTCCATTCTCCTTCTCTTCTCTCGGCTGTAATATACAAACAAGATTTCAAGCTCTGATACCACTCTGACACAATCTTCTCTCGGCGGCAGTCTCTCTCACTAGGACCTCTCTCTCTCTCACAGACCCAAAGAGCTACTATGCTCCTCCAAATCCCATATCGGGACTTCCGTCACCCACAGGTTGTTCTGCTGATCTCCCCTTCACAAATCGGGAAATCGTCGTTCGCGCTTTCGCGAATCCTGTGTGCATGTTCTCATGCGACTCAACTCCGAACCCCGATCCTAGATATTCAATGGTCAACGGTTTCTACTTGTCGGGGATTTCCCTCTCGGGAAATCGGCATATGAAATGTTGCAATCCACTCACCTTACAAACCCCGAATGCCGATGTGCGATGCCACGTGTTAGCACTCCACACTATTTCTATGGGACCCGTCGCAACTCGGGGGCTCGCTCCTTCTCCATGGTCCTTTCAACTCTGAAAACGTCGATGTGCCGAGTCCCAACTCTCCGGGATCTCGCACCACCTGTCCCTGCTCTGATCGACGGTCCCGACTAACTCGGGAAATCGCGACTCGTGATTTCTCGGGTCTACGCCTTGCCTTGACAACTGTCGAATGTCGAACCCCGATGGACTTTGATCCATCCTACACCTACATATTAATGTCCCCACAACTTCTCCATGATCTAACGGTCAACGGGATTTTGCGACTCTCCTCTGCGATCCCTGGTCATTGATCCTTTGCATTGGAGACCTCCTCGCTCCAAAACTCACCCTGTTCGAGCCTTCGCCCAGATTTGTTCCCACAACAATGATAAAGAACTATCTCTCCTGATCTTTGTAACTCTGACTCTTTTAGAGACCTTTACGCCTGCTTCCTGTGCTCGACTTTTCAACAACTCTCTAAGTGTTGAGTTTTTCAAATCCCATGCGCTCACCTGCAACACAGATTTTCCACTCCCTTACCTCAGAATCGCCACTGAGACTCAACCTCGGCCTGCACTTATCCTGCACAGCTCGAATAACCCAATTCAACTTCTGGGCAAACGAGAATGAAAGCTTAACTGTTGAGCCTCATCAATGCACTCTATGCGGATGAATTCAATTGCACTCTATGCAGGAATCTCCTGGCTCAAACAGAGAAACAATTTAAACTCATTCTCGTCTCTCTCACGGATTTCGAATCTACTATGAAATCACATACACAACATATAAAACAAAGGCATAACAAAAAGCAAATATGCAACAGCATAATATCAACAACACACAGAGAATAATCACATCCATGGAATTGAATCAAAGCTTTCCTATTAATTCAATATCTGTACATGGGGATTTTGCTCACAATTTCACTGTTTTGCTCTCTTCTTGCTCCTGAATGAATGCTTGATCCCTTTTTTCAATGATACAAGGGAGGGTGCCTATATTCCGTTTTCCCTCTCGAAATCTACAACTATCAATCCTACAATAAATTCCTAGCTAACAGCATTAAAACTAATAAATGCCTTCCTATCTATAATACAATACAAGTGCGCTTCATTACATCAATCTCATTAATTCTTGGCGCAACAAATATTAAGGTAGATTTCAAAAAGAAGTTTGCTGGCTTGTCCAGTTGTCTTTCTCCACGTGTTGGCTCGCTTGATGAGTTGTGGATGCTCCTGCATCACTTCTCTAGACCCCCATTCCTATTAAGGTTTTTAGAGTGTATAATGATTTCAATAGCTCATCTAATTCTATGCTTGAAGTGGTGATCTTCTTTGGCCAAGATTTTGGTTTCTTGGATTGCTTGATGATGCAGGAGCATCCACACCTCGTCACGCGAGGCTATATGTGGGGGAAAGGAAAGGATATCCCTGTAAAATCTTGCGAAATGTTTGTTAAATGCAGAAGCTTGTGAGATGTTTCATATACTATAAAACCTTGTTTTTTTTCACCTATTGATAAAAACAATAAAGATAACTTGCCCCCATTTATTTTTTGTTTGATGTTTGGTATGTTATCATTTTCTTTGTCCATTAATTCATTGATTGTAGGCCCATTAATTCACTAGTTATATTCACTAGT
Organism: Picea engelmannii; assembly: GCA_009831015.1. Classification (NCBI taxonomy): domain Eukaryota; kingdom Viridiplantae; phylum Streptophyta; class Pinopsida; order Pinales; family Pinaceae; genus Picea; species Picea engelmannii. The sequence goes on from ML802944.1 coordinate 258,596, forward strand.
TATAGACTCGGTTTTGAACATAAGGGAAGTCCTTAACTTCTCATACATCAATTTGATATTTAAATAAACTATAATCCTAAAATTATATTATTATTATTATTTACTTTTATAATCTGATATTTACTAAAATATAATTCTAAAATTAAATTATTATTATTATTATTTTTATTTTTTTTTAGGGGAATCGGTAACAACGGCAGTATCGTACTCGCTTGACACAGGGTCGAATGGCTGCCTTATAACTCTACCTTATAACCCCTAGGGAGAAACGTACAACCCGCAAGCACGCCCTCCGAGTAAATCGGGGTGAGAATCGACCTTGAGACCTCATTTTACATAGTTCCTTCCATTTACACGGCACTTGCCAATTGGTCTACACCCCTGCGGACATTCTAAAATTAAATTATTATTATTATTTAATTTTACATTTGATAAATACAATTCCATTATAAAAATATGTATAATTTCCATTCTCTAACCCAAAAAAAACAAAATTTTAATCACTCACTATCTAATTTCCACGATCTAACAAAAAAATTTGATATTTAATTCACTCATTTTACATTATGGCAATGGAAATTTTTCATCGGACGTTATTTTCCTTTTGTAGGTTATACACGTAGCAAATTGTTAAACCTTAAAATCTCGCATATAGAATCGGTTACTTCCAATTTTGAAAGTAGGGTTGTGAATGGTCATAGTCACTCAAGTTCCACTTCCAAGGGAAGACTAGTAAAAGTCTCCAAGGATCTTGGAAGTATGTACTCAATCAAATAGGCACGTGTTCCCATTCTCATCCTCCAAATTGGATTTGGACAGTTAGATCGATGATGAGCTTTATAGTGTTTTGAATGGAGACTCGAAAAACTTTGAAATTCGATGCCAGCTACCCATTGTGCTTTATGCATACTAGATGGGGTTCAGAGCAAGTAGTATGAGCGTGCTAGACTTAACAAAATGTAACAATGGTGTATTTATATCATGCGAGATGGGATGTCTTGGGCATGTGATGCGCCAAGGGAGACCCAATCAAGATTCCTTGTGACACAAGTTGGCTCGACTTTGGATAAGCGTCACTCTGACCCAAACGATGGGATGGTTGGGAATAAGGGGTACTAGTTAGGAGTTTGATGGGTAATCTCGATGATGGAATGAGGCATTTGGTGGGTCAGTGAAGCAAGCAACCTGAACATGCCTACATGAGTAGTCGGCCCAACATTGCGAAGGGGCATGACTCATGGGTCATGTCGATTAACCTAGAGATATCATTTGGAGAGATAATGCCTTTAAAGGCGCAAGGGTGCACAATCAAAGAGGGAAGCTTGGAAAAGAGCAAGAGGAGCTCTGTGGTTTTAAGATAAGCTTAGAGGAAGACAAGCGAGCTCCATCAAGGAGCCAAGTCATTCCACATGGGATGACTTGTGCTTCTTTGAGGTGAATCTATGATGGAGATGGGGCGACTTTGTTTTGGATTGAATTTGGGGAAGTCTAGAAATGTGGGTCTATTGGAGGCATGTGTGAGGCAGAATTGAAATATGTGAATTTTGTGGTAACAAAGTGACAACAAGTCTTTGATTGAGGGAATGTTTGAGGTGCACCATAGGAGGTTGCAGAGACAGTTGCGACAAAGAGTCTTGGTGTGATGAATATGTGTGTGAGTGTTTTGGTGATGTGAGACGAAGCATGTGACTTACCCAAGTTGTAAACCAAGCCGGAAGTGCTCATATTGTAACTGTTTCGCAATAACAAAGACTTAATTGGGTATTAAGCACACTATTTTTGTATGGATTTTTCTTGTTCCATTGTTATTCGCTTGGTTTCTCATGTTCATGGATGTATGTTTCTATATGACTAAGTGTTAAACTATTAACAATTGTCTAAATATACAAGAGTTGCAGTAGAGTAGGAGAGTGTGACTCACTAATAGCCTAGAAGAAGGGAGTATGGATATGCTCTAGGTGAAAAGGATAGGCTGGACGAAGTATCCTTAATATTACCAAGCAATCAAGAAAAAAATGTTGCAGTGCCGGCAAACCCACAAAAAGTACATGAACTCAAGATTTGACAAAACACACTTTGGTAACTGACACATACAATACCTAAAACACCTTGTTTTTCACGTGAAATCGTAGTTCGGGACGGTCGTTCCAACTCCTTGTATGTTCTTGTCTCCATGAACTCCAAGTGTCTTCCGTCGTGATGTTAAGATGTAAGTTCCACTTCCAATGGAAGAGTAGGTAAAGGCCCACATGCAGCTTGGAATTATATATTGAAACACCTAGGACCCGCATATCGCATTTGCACGGTGACCAGAGATTTAGAATGTTTTCCGATTTAGAATGTGTTGGATGGCGACGACAAAGACTTTGAAAACCGATATTGAATTTATCCGGTAGATTCAGCCATAAATTTTAAATTTGGATGGATTTCAAAAATTAAAACAATAAAACTCCGTTAGCGTATGGTCGCATTGCACTTTAACCAGAAAAGAAAAACTAAATAGAGATACATCCACTCCAACGGAGAGATATAGCAAATAGAATACTAGGAATGTCCGGCTTGTTGACTACTCCTTCAGGTCTCTCTTGTCTATGACTACTGGTTTTAAAATTTCTCGATGAGTTCAATATATGGTTTTTTATTTCTTGGCATTTGTCTATACTAATTAACCCATAGATCGGGCGAGATTTCTGGTTCAATATTGTACATAGCTTCTTTGTACAGTTTCCTTAGTGTATTCTAAACATTTTACTTGAATTTTTGGGTATATTTTTTTAAAGTGTATTCTAAACATTTTAATTGAATTTTTTGGTATATTTTTTAAATCAGTTTTTCTTTAAAATCTGACAACAATTGTTGAAATGAGAAATATTAGTACTTCGAAGAATTGTTGAAATGACAGATATAGTTGAGTGGTTGAGATTGCACAATCTTGATGTAATAAGAGTTTTACAGAGAGCTAAATCCATTTTTGTTTTCAAAAGTTTTTAGAAGAACCATTGAAATAATAGTTTTCCATAGAGTTGTAGTCATTTATGTTTTAAAAAAACTGTTGAAATGAAAGGTATCAGTTGTTGAAATTGAGATTGCACAACCATGATGAAATAATAGTCCAGGGTACTGAATTCATTTATATTTTCAAAAATACAATTTAATCAATACAAAAATCCAATTTCATCTATTATTATATAGTTTTTTTTGTTTGTTTGTTAGAAACCACAACATTTAACATGACTGTGTTTTTGGATGTTTCCTTTCTACTAAACTCACAATAAGGATACTGAACTATAATGAACAAAACCCACACCTTAACTCATTAAACTAACGAACTTTGACATCAATAATTATATAATAAAATTTCAATGATAGTTGAAAATAAAAACCTAATCAATGTTTAGAATTGTCCTTTTATTCCAATGATAGTTGAAAAAAAAATCAGAGACTTGTCCTTTTCATTTTTTCAAATAGCCATGATAATCATGGGCAAAACCACCTCTCTTTTCATTTTTAATGTTTTTCATCAACAAAACTACTCTTTTAATTTTTAATGTTTTTCTTGTCAATAATGAATCCTCGCCGCGTAACATGTTTAAGAAATAATTAGTTACGTATGTAACTAAACTAGCAACAACCACTTTATAAAAGTGGTTGATATATGTCGATCGGGGTCATTAATTTTAAAACCATTAATATATGATTAATGTATTATTTAATTATCACATTAATATAATATATAATAATAACTTATTAATATAATACATAAATGTGTTATATTAATGTATTAATTAATTAATACATTAATAATGCATTAAATACATTATAAAAGTATTGATACAGTAATTAATTAATACATTAATCTTAATGTATTAAATAATACATTGATGTATTAAATAAATTAAATATATTAAATTCATTAATACATTAATGTATTTAATGTATTAATGCATTTAATGTATTAATGCATTTAATACATTAATGTATTAATACATTAAAGCATTAAATACATTAATATATTAATGCATTAATACATTAAATACATTAATCTATTAAATAAATTAATGTATCAATGCATTAATATATTAAATGCACCAATACATTAATGTATTAAATAGATATATTAATGTATTAAATACATTAATGTATTAAATACATTAATGTATTTAATACATTAATGTGTTAATATATTAATACATTATTGTATTAATGTATTTAATACATTAATGTATTAAATAGATTAATGTATTTAATATTTTTTGTCACATTGCGACGTTCGAAAAATAGATACATTAATACATTAATGCATTTAATATTAATACATTAATGTATTAAATATATTAATACATTAATGTATTAATCATATTAATGTATTAAATACATTAATACATTATTAATGTATTTAATATATTAATGCATTAATACATTAATCCATTTAATGTATTAATGCATTTAATACATTGATGTATTTATGAATTTAATAAATTAATGTATTAATATATTTAATATATTAATAATGTATTAAATACATTAATGTATTAATGTATTTAGTACATTAATGTATTAAATAGATTAATGCATTTAATATTTTTTGTCACATTGCGACGTTCAAAAAATAGATACATTAATACATTAATGCATTTAATACATTGATGTATTAATGCATTTAATACATTAATGTATTAATGCATTAATAATGTATTAATGTATTAATACATTAGTACATTAATGTATTAATACATTAAAGCATTAAATACATTAATGTATCAATGCATTAATATATTAAATACACCAATACATTAATGTATTAAATAGATATATTAATGTATTAAATACATTAATGTATTAAATAGATTAATAATGTATTAAATACATTAATCTATTAAATACATTAATGTATTTAATACATTAATGTGTTAATATATTAATACATTAATGTATTAATGTATTTAATACATTAATGTATTAATGTATTTAATACATTAATGTATTTAAT
>ML802944.1:267405-280999 GCA_009831015.1 Picea engelmannii
GGGATATACCAATCCTGAGTGAAATCTTCTCATCATCCTGTTCCTAAATCCGATTCGTATGTTTTCCTGTGAAGTAAATGGGACGAACAGGTGCCTGCAATCAAATCAACGCATTGTTAAAGGTTCTTCTGACTTGTATCACATGCAGAAAGGTGAAATTCCCACCAGTAGAAAGATGAAACGCTAAGATAATCCCGACCTGCACAATCGCGATTAGCAACCTACACAATCACGATTCGCATTCAATTCCACCATTAATTAAAACGCACACAAAATGGTTAATTGAAACACACACAAAAACAAACTTCAATTCGCAAACGCGACTGAGCATAAAAAACTTAAATTATCAAACGTTTACATAATGCGTATGGGTCGCTGTGTGGCGGTTCAAGTAGCGCGTGCATACGTCTTTCCATTAAACGCCTTCCCCCATGCGTGGATGCATGCCGCTCTGTGTAATGTGTGGAGGTCGTGGCGTCGCTCTGTGTTATGCGTGGAGGTTGTGGCATTCATACATATTAATCACTGAACGTGTCGATTATACATGCGCACAGTAAATTTTAAAGTATTCTTAGGTAAATGTAAAAAAGTAAACATGTTAACGGATGTCTTTATAAATTCACGGAAGTTATGAGCAATAAATCTGGTTCATTCATTTTGGAGGACGACTAAGAATATGCCCGCATCTTGAATGCTTATCCATCAGATTAGGGTTAAAAGATCATTAAGGTTAAAAGATCATTAATTCTGCCCATTGCCAATAGGTATACACCTATCGGCGTAATGAGCCATTGGCCACGTAATATGTTTAAGAAATAATTAACTACGCATGTGCCAAAATGAGCCGTATATATGATGTTTAAGAAATATTTAGTTATGTATGTCCCAAAATGAAATTAGCCGTAGATATCATGTTGTCACTATTAAGGAAAATGCTCCATTTTAGAAGTAAGAATATCATGATGTTGTACATGGTTTGAAGGTTGGGTTTTGAAAATTCTGTGGCTATCGGTAACATGGTGGGAAATGTTGAGTGAAGATGTTATATGGATAAATAAGAAGAGATTATGTAATTTGTTATTTCTCCATTTCTATTTATATTAGAAGATATAGTGAATAGATGAATAATGATTTAAGAATATTTTTAAAAAATAGTGGAATTTAAGGATATGAATAGATTAATAATGGTTTAAGAATATTTTTCAAAAATTAGAGAAGTTTAAGAAAAGGTTTAAGATGTGCATGAAGGATGTACGTGAATTTAATATTAATTAATGAAAAGTAGAATGTCTATATATATTAGAAGATGTAGTGAATAGATGAATAATGATTTAAGAATATTTTTAAAAAATAATGGAATTTAAGGATATGGGAATAGATTAATAATGGTTTAAGAATATTTTTCAAAAATTAGAGAAGTTTAAGAAAGGGTTTAAGATGTGCATGAAGGATGTAGGTGAATTTAGTGTTATTAACACTAAGATAAGAATTAATGAAAAGTAGAATTTGAATTTAAATTTGTAATAAAAGATAATTATGTTATTTACATAACTGAGCATGTTGTAGATTTGAGAGACTGGGAGAAGGAGGTCAATTCATTTATGTGAATCCAGTGCAACAAAACTTTGGAGTTCTTTATTCAACTTGACTTAGTAAAACACCTCATGGAGTATATTGTCTACCATCTAGATATCTCTAAATATATTTTTATGGTCCTTGCAGAATTCTTTAGAAATTCTTAAATTGGAATTAGAACAAGGTAGTGTTTATGTTATTAATGTCAATAAGAATAATTATAATTCTCTAAAGGAGTAAGATGCAAAGAAACATTGGTTAGAAGCACAAAAAGAAAAAAACCAAGCATCTGGTATTTGTTTTCCTTATTAAATCTCTTTTTTCAAAACTTGGTTTCATTTTTCCTTTTGGACTTAACACCTAAACTAAAGTTTTGATTTTTTTCTTCATCCATCACAACATTTGATTTTTAATATACTCAATACTCATTACTATTTAAAAAGATATTATTATTCATCATTGTCTTTATCCTAAAAATTATGCAAATAACTGTGAATAAACTTATCTCAATTAACTAGTATTTATTTTTTGTTATTATTAGTCCATGAAAAGGGAGTATGGAAATGAGTTTTATATTGATTTGACATTAATTTGCCTTGTATTTTAAATTTGTGTGTAAAGTGTAATATTTAACTTAAGAAAACAAATATATATTTTTTGATATAATAAAATATTTTTTTTCTCATTTCTAATTGGTTAATATATTTCAAGTCTTACTGTGCCTTCACTTATTTCAATATTCCAAATTAATTACATAATTAATAAACATGGTTATACGTACCTAGTACCTTTTATATAGAAAAATTAAGAAAAAATGTAAAAAAGTCATGTGTTCTCTCATTATTAGGATCATTGCAGAGGAGTTCCACAATACTAAAACCAATATTTTTTGTTGTTTTGTTGACTTTAGAAAAGATTTTGACATGGTTCCTAGGAAAAACCTTTGGAATAGGTTGGAAGAGATAAAAGTGTCTCTCGAGTTGAGGGTTGTTGCAGTAAGGATGTATGAGAACACTATTGTTAAGTTTAAAAACATTGAGGGCTGGTCAAAAGAGATTAACTGCAATATTGAAGTCAAACAAGGTTGTCCCTTGTCCCCTACCCTTTTTGGCATATACATTGATAAGTTAGAAGAATGCTTGGAAAAAGCAAGTTGTGTCGACCCTACTCTCACTGGTATAGTCATCAATTTTCTTCTTTATGCTGATGATATCGTTCTTATTGCAAGAAGTCTCCATGATCTTGAAAAACAACTAAGAATACTCAAGTATTTTTGCTCCAATATGGATATGACTGTTAATACTGATAAAACTAAGGTCATGACTATTAAATCCAATAAGATCCCTTATGATACCTTTGTATATGACAACAACAACTTGGAGGAAGTGACTTCATACAAATATCTTGGAATTGATTTTCACCACAAGATTAATTGGAATTATAGCATTGAGAAAAGGATTATTGGGGGATGGAAAGCTTATTATGGGCTTGAAAAAAATTGTAAATCAGTTGATCTTTGGAGTTGGGATAAGAAGAAACTCCTCTTTGAGACTCTTGTTACACCTGTTATTCTTTATGGATGTAAATTCTAGGGCTATAGTATCTCTCGTGAATCCTGGAGAAAGATAGAGTGAATACAAAAGAATTTTATAACCTGTAATATCAAAATTAAAGGAAATATGTCATATCCCATCCTCCTCATAGAAACAAGCCTCTGCTCCATTGAGAGCATGGCTATGACTAGATACCTAATGTATAAGAACAGGTTAAACAACATGGAAGACAAGAGGATACCTAAAATTGCTTCAAAATCAAGTCATAACCACCATCGACTCAAGCGAGGATGGCATAAAGACACTCAGTTTTGTATAAACTATTGGGGAATCATGGAAGAAACCATTTTTCATAATAATGATACTATTAAAAAATGTCAAATCAAAATTTAAGGAAAAAATGTGGTGTGATAAAGAGTTAGAGGAAAAAAGAAAATTAAGGTATTATAAAGATGTAATCAACCCTAATCTAGAATATCAAAATTGTCTGTCTGTTTTTTCAAGTGTAAAGAAAAAAATAAGTATTGCTAAGATAAGAACAAATTCTCACGAGCTCCATAGTGAAACTGGGCGTTGGTCAATTCCTAAAACGCCATGGGATTAAAGAGTGTGTGACCTTTGTGACACTAAGAAGGTTGAAGATAAAAAACACTTTCTCTTAGATTGTCTAGCCTATACCCATATTATATCTCATTTTCAAAATATTGATCACACTACCAACCTTCCTAACCTCTTAACTCAACAAAAGTATGGTGATCTTGGAAATATTCTCTTAATGCTTTTCGAGCACAGAAACAAAATTCTAAAGAATCACAAGTAATCACATACCCTCTTAAGGTCCGTTAATCCTCATCTTCACCATCATCACTATACATTTATTTCATTATTATTGAATTTCAATAAGCTTGGTTATAAGTACCTAGTACCTTTTATATCAAAAATTAAGAAAAAATGTAAAAATGCCATGTGTTCTCTCATTATTACTATTCATTTATTTCATTATTATTGCATTTATGTTTTTCCATATTTTAAGGATTTCTCTTATCATTAATAAAAAGTGTACTCCTGCTAGATTAATACAAAATGGTATACATATAGTTAGGTATGATGACATATGTGTAATTTCTTTTTAATAGTAATTTTGAATTTATTTTTAAATGAAAATAAATTAGTAGAAATATAGTTAAAGATGAAAAACAAAATGATATAGACAACTTATATAATAATCTATTTTTAAGGTCATGACCAAGCCAGACACCAAATTGGTGTATGAGACCCCCTCAACCGAGTGCTTTGATTGGTAAAGTCTACTTAAGTATACATACCCTACCCACCTAAGGATTTTAACTTGTGACTCATTAGGAGTATATATATATATATATATATATATATATTTCCCCTTTAATAATGATTTTGAATTTTTCTTTAATAAAAACAAATAATAATTATAGCAAATTGAGAGTGGTTTTATAGTAAATTGACAATTGTTGGGACACTCTAGCTAGTTCAATGATCCCATGTAGGTACACTCCATTTCCAAATTTACTCGACAGAATTATAAGTTCAAAAGAATAATATATATATATATATATATAATGATGTTGTAGATGATGATTAACCTCCACTAAGACCCAATTGGTCTATCTGACCTTAAGAGGGTAAGTGATTACTTGTCATTCTTTAGAATTTCGCTTCATGTTCTAGATTGTGGTTGATTAAATCTTTATAATACCTTAATTTTCTTTTTTTCTCCTAAAATTTTGATTTGATGTTTTTTTTTAATAGTATCTTTATTATGCAAAATTATATCTTCCATTATTTCCAAATAGTTTAGCTAAGACCGGAAATCTATATACAAAAATTAACATACAAATAAAAAATAACATATATTAATTTGATTTTTTACTAGACAATAATTTTAAAATTAATTTTTTTTTATTAGTTATTTTTTAAATTTTAATAAATTCAATTCTTAATAAAAATATATAATTTTCATTAAACAATTATTATTATTATTATTTTATTTTAAAATATGAATAAAATCATTTCTATTTTTAAAACAATTATTATTATTATTATTTAATTCTAAAATATTGATAAAGTCATTTCCATTCATTTTGAAGTAGATATGATTTTCATTATTACCATGATGTAAAAAAAGCTCTTAGGTTCTCAAGTTCAACTTATAGTTAATAAAAGGAGATGCTATTTTCATTTTCCAGCTTATACAATTGGCAATGTTTTAAACCATAAATTTTATTGTGGATATAACATTTTGGTATATTTAGTTCAGTTGTTTTATGAAATGGTTTTTTTGGTTGTAGGTTGAATTAATGATGAAATTATTATTTTTTGTTATTTAAAATTGATTTGTGAATACAAAAATGTAGAAATGAATTTAGCATGGTGAAAAAATATTGAGACACTTGAATTATACAAAAAAAATCACTCAAATCTGCAGATTTAACAATTTCTTACTAGATTTCTGGCAAATGTCCCCAATATTTGATTTAACAATTTTTCACCCAATTTCAAGCATATATAACCCAATTTTTTTTTTTTATAAAACGTTTAGACTACAATTATCCAATAAATTCACTTCCAATTTTGAAAATAAGATTGTTGGTCACACTCTAGTTCCACTTCAAAGGGAAGACAAAGTGAAAGCTGCCTCTAAAGATCTTGGAAGTATGTATTCAAACACCTAGGACCACGTTCCGGATCTCATCCTCCAAATTGGATTTGAACGGCTAGGTCGATGATCAGCTTTACAATGTTTTAAATGTCGACTATAAAAAAAATTTAAAGTCGATGCCCACTGCCCACCATGTTGTATGCATACAATACCTAAAACGCCTTCTTTATTTGTGTGTATAAACTAGCCCAGCCACATAATCTGTGTCTGATTAAAGCTGATAGGCCACTAGCTTTGGGCTACCATGGAGCAGAAAGAGTCCACTCAAGGTTGGTAAAAAGGTTGAATAACTCCGATCTTAATTTAATTTTAATAGGAATAATCTTAATCCAAATTTTATCTTATTTTTTATGTTAATTTTATTTAATAATTTTCTATATTTATTTTATTTAACTTAGTTTTAATTTTCAAAGTCACAGATACTTATATACTTAATTTTAATTTGTTGAGATAATAATCAATAATCTAGACACCACCATTAATGTTGCTATTAATTTAAACAAACTTACAACGCAAACACTCGGGAAACAAATGAATTTAGATTTCATAAAATAAAAAATAACTATGGAAAGGCTCCTCTCGATGGAATCTTAAATGAGGGAGGAGTGCACTATATATATAAATAAATAAAAGTGAATAAAAAGAATGGCATATATTGTAAAAGAATTGTCCAACATAAAAGTTTCTACATCTATACAACAAGTCCTTTTTGCATGGATATAGAAATTTTTGCAACAAATTCTTTTTTAATTTATATATCAATTTCCAACCTATTAAGTTTTCTGAATTCCATTTAAATTCTACATAAAAGGAAAAAGTATATCCTATGCCCAAGAAGGATATAGGTCTCTTGGATGTCCATTTATGGTGAAGGGGTTGGATATATTGGGCGTAGCACCTATCAAATTCGGATTCGCTTGATTCACATCCAAGATGGGGTTTCCCATTCCGTCATTCTCTTGTTCAAAAACAACATGATCACTCATTTGAATCAATATCAACAATTAGACGTACAAACATTTGGGTATTCAATCTCATTAATACAACTCATCAACCTATTATAATACGAAACCTATTATAATAGGAATTTGGGTGTGGAAAAAGAATGTAAACTTCCTTTCTTAAGATGGATTACTGTAGCTTCATACACCTAGGTCAGATATTAATAATCAAGTTTAAAATTATTAGGCATTTTATAGATCGATTTCAAGGTCAAAGAAATAAAAAGAACGTCCATGATACCTAATGGAAATCCCTAATCGGTGACCAACTTGTACAATAGAACAATTAAAGTTCTTGAATAAATTTAATGGATTTCAATCTATATACTTTTCAAGTTTGTTTTCTTGGTTCAAGAATCATAACATACCGGTCCAAATATCAACCGCTAGGAGCGTCCATATCTGTCATAACATGATAAGGCTGAGTTATGAAAAATTATAAAGAAATAAATAGTTACTGGGAAATACAATGACCAGATAGAGATTAGCCTTACTTACTGATACGAGTCTCGAGTTCTTGAGAATTCTGTCTATGTCGAGATTGTTACTTTCTATTGTGAATTCGATGTCGATGTGCTAAGTTTATATTAGACATGCAACATTTGATAGTTGAATATGGAAAACCCCTCGATTGAAATAATTTATTGTGATTAATTAAAATAAAACCGTAAAGAGAGAGTGCCAATGTTAGTACAGCACATCATCTAAAAAGTTATGAATATTAAATCTTATTTAAGTAAGTATTTTAAAAAGTTATGAATATTAAATTTTATTTAAGTATTGAGTAATTTTTTAATATGATTAAGTAAATGTGAATTAATAAATTTATAAAGGTTAAAAAGTTATGAATATTAAATTTTATTCATTAATTTAAAAAGACTACTAAGAATATACCGACATATTCAATTGTTAACAATAAGATTATAATTTATAAAAAGATAATTAAAAAATCCACAATAAAATTAGATCGAATTGAAAATTCTAAAACGTTACGCTATTTACAAAATAACGGAAGACATCCGAATGACCAAGAATGACCAAGTAGGGTTTCACGTGAAACGCTAGCTCGGAGTGCACGTTCCAACTTCTCGCATTCTTTTGTCTCCATGAGAACTGTCTTCCTGTATTCCTGGCTCCACACTTCTCTCGAAATGAATTCAAATTTCGACGTGTTCCTGTCTCCACATTTATCTCTCATCCATACGACTGTTGTTCCGTTAAGCTTTCAGCCACCGAATTTGAAAATTCTATAAACTTGAGTATTTCAGAGAGAAGAACGTTGAATAATATTTTTTTAAGCAAATAATGAGAGTGATGTTATTTTATTTGTCAGTTATACACGTGTCGATGTTTAGACTTGAAAAAGTCCAATTTGGATATTCCAAAAGCGCAATATAACAGAATACAACTTGTTCGGATGATCTCCGTTACACGCGCGAGTGGGTTGGATAAGTTGCATTTCCGTGGTGAGGTTGTGCCACTTGCAGGGGAAGACTGGGTCAACGCCCACATAGAGCTTGGAATTATCCATTTCTCCCATTTCCTGTTCCTAGTCATCGCATAAACCTTCAGCAGGCTGCTAAAAGAGTCTAGACACGAAGGGCGACTAAGAGGCTTAAAAGTGATGGAAAAAAAAATGATCTCTCATCTTCTCTTCCTCGATGACATTTGGGTAAGTATCTATAGCTCTATGAGGGACATGTCTTCCCTAAAAAAATTTAGATTTTTTCTATAAGGCGATTAGCATGAATATTAACTTGGAAAAGTCTTGTATACTAATCAGTCTTTGTTCGGGGGCCGAAATAGCTTATTTTCTTCGACTCTATCCTGTCCAATACAATTTTCTAGAAGAGTTGGTTAAATACTTAGGATTCCACCTAAATCCTAATAAATACAAGAAGTCAGACTAGGCTTGGCTTATCTGAAAGGTGGAAGAAAAAATTGACTCTTAGGTTTTCATAATTTTTTCTCGAGGAGGCAGACTAGTCTTACTAAAGTCGGTGCTGGAGGGAATTCCGGTGTACTGCAACTCAATAGAATCCATTCCCAAGGGAGTATTAGGAAAAATAAAAACGATAAGTAGCCATTTTTTATGGGCCGACAACAATGCTATAGGCGGATTACATTTAGCGAAGTGGTCTTTTATAGCTTCTTCTAAATCCTCTAGCGGTTGGGGCATAAAATATATTCGTCTATTTGTGAGAGCCTTGGCTAGAAGGAACCTTTGGAGGCTCATAATGGGGAACTCGCTATGGACGAAAGTGATGCAATCTAAATATTTTCTTAACCTTTCATTCATTGAATGGTTGAGGCTTCCAAACAAGTCTTTTATTGGATCCATTGTGTGGAAGGTTCTGGTTGAAGCCTTCCCACTAGTAGGAGAATGGGTGGTTTGGAAATTGGGTGATGGAAAAAAGTTCAGGGTGGGAGAGGACTCTTGGCTGGAAGCAGGGAATTTAGTTAGAAATTCTCTACCTCTCACCCTTTCCTTAAGAAAAAAAAAATATTTCTCTTCATGACATCTGTATTGGTTTCCCCTAGCCTCAATGTCATATAGGATGGAAAGACATGACCACCTTAGATTTCTTGGAGGCTCTACACGATGAATGGAACTCCTTTTTGACTCGACTTAGGAAAAACCCAGTCACCTTAACACGAGAAGTTGGGGATTATTTATGTAGTCATGTAACCCAAGAGGTGGATCCTTCACAACTAAATTGGGATACAAATCTTGGCAAGAGGAAAGGAAAAATGTCTAGCCACATTGGTGGTTGAAGTCTCTGTGGAAATCAAAGGCACCTTTGCGGTGTAAACTTTTGATGTGGCTGGATTTAACCAACAAATTGTTGACTCGGGATAACTTGGAGAAAAGGAATTGGCATGGACCAAACCATTGTATTTTGTGTAAACAAACTTGTGAATATGTTTCTCACCTTTTTATATCATGCCCCTATGCAGGTCAGGTTGCCTTAGATTTAAAAGAAAAGCTCAAAATAGGGGTCGACTGGAATTTTCCCTCCCTTGAGAAATGTTACAAGCTTTGTATACATGATAGATCATTAAAGTTGTATGTAGGAATTCTATGAATTTTGGTTGCAAACTTATGGTGGGCTTGAAACACGGTAATTTTTAAGGATAAACGGATGAATCCACAAGTGATCAAAGCCTTAACACTGTCTCAGGAAACAAAAATAAAAGAAGAACATAAATCCCTAAAACAAAGGGTCCACAACTTCCTTGTTCTGGATTACTCAGTGTCGTCGGGCTATTTTGATAGTGCCAGCCAAGGACACCAACCTTCTATTCGGGTAGGTGTAATTGTGTTCCTCAATAAGAACTATTACATTAGCATCAAATATGTTCCAGGAGGGGGCTCCAATAATAAAGTTGAACTCATTTCTTTATGGAACCTCCTAGAGACAACAAAGGAAAAGGATATAAGGGAGCTTTAGGTATTGGGCAACTCAAAATTGGTGATAGACTGGGCCAAAGGAAAAATCTCCATCCAAAACATCAACCTGGCCAATATTATGAGAGACATAAGACTCTCCTTTCAATATTTTGAATGGTTGTCTTTCCAACATATCTTGAGAGAACTCATTGTAAAAGAAGACAAACTCTCAAAAGAAGCATTACAACTGCAAAGAGGGGATTTTAGGTACTACAAATACTTTGAACGCACTGAAACAAAAGCCATGATGTTCCTACTATAACTCTTTTTTAAGAAAAGGTCAATGAAGTAGGGAATCAAAGAAGGTACATAAATTTAAGGACAAACAATGAATGGAAAGACGACAATAGTCTCAGGACCTTTTGTTGATACAAATAGGATGGAATCCTTTTAAGGTTGTTTTGTAAGAAAGAAACATGTATATTCTATGAATATGAGAATCTTTTTTTCTATGGAAACAAAATAAGATATATATATATATATATATATATATATATATATATATATATATATAACCAACCTAGATCAATCTTAAATTTATAAGTGTAGAGAGGGATCAAATCTCTTTAGGTGCAAATATTTAACATTTCTTCAAGTTTTGCACTCTAAAAAAGGTTTTCACCTATATAGATTTGATCCATCTCCGGTAATGGTTAAATTTGACTAGTATTTAGACTTTTTTTTTCATTTTTAATTGTCAAATACCTACAATTTTTAAATTTACACTCAATTTTTGAAATCATCAATTTGATGGGCATATATTAAAAATTTTCCTTGTACCCATATTACATACACATATATAATATATTACATAATATAATATAATATATAATATAATATAATATTATATAATAACATTATATTATATAATAACATTATATTATATAATAACAATATATAATATAATATAGTAACAATTTCCTAAATTTGAATGATTTTTTTTGTGTAAAGGATACATAACACAAGTTATAAATTCAATAGAAAAGACCATGCACATTACAAGTTACAAATTCTATAGAAGATGGAGGTTGCATATTGCAAGTTGCATGCATAGCACATTGCATAAGTTAAGAATATTATAACTTACAATTCACATGGATTCTTTGGAAATTGGACCCTATCACATCACATCATGCAGGTTGAAAAGTGAAGGTTGAGAGGGAAGAAAAGATCAAATATCAACATTTCATAAACACTACCCAAAACCTACATGCAACTATCCACAGAGGTAAGAATGGTTAATATTAAATTGCAATTGCACCTAGAAAACACCTTATTGCACACTTATTTTCTCATTATATTTGTTTTTTGAGAATCTACATTTAAATACCTTCCCACATGCATTTTCAATGTCTTCAATCTTGATAATAAGAATAAAGATGGGTCCAAATTTATACCTGGGAGAGTGGCTTGATAGATCTAGAGTTAAGATGGATCTAAGTTGGTTTAATTAAATAGTGGTATGCACATTAAATGGGTTCAAAAAACCAAATTTATGTTATAGGGCAAGAACGATAGGAGAAATGTTAGAAATATGAGGAGATCCATCTTTGTGAGCTATTTTACATATTTATTTTAGCCAAGGAATGAGTTAATAAGTAAAAAAAATCATTTTTTTTTCATCAATTTTGTGGTCAACATTTTTATTAAACAAATTAAGTTAAAATATTTAATAAAATAAATTTATATATATTTAAAAATAATTTCTTGATAGATGTATTTTTTTATAATTAAATTTTTTATTAATTAAGTGGATTTATAACATTTAATAAAATACTTATTATAGTTCTAAATAAGTTAAAGTAATTTAATTTATCCATTTTTAATTTACTTATTTTAACTAAGTATACCAACATAAATCAATCTTAACTTTGTATATAAATAATTTTAAATAAAATAGGCATGGAGAGACATTAAAAAATAATTATTAAGATTAATCTAGTTGGATATTGGTGGCTATCCACCTATTCCAATTTGCTCCTCTTGACAATTTTTAGTTTAACATGTTCTTCTATACTTCTTTGTAATTGTGGGTTCTACACTTTCGGGGTTGTCTGAAGCCCTACACATATTCGAGGTGGAAAATGGTGGCCTCCCATCTATTCCAACTAGTTTATTTTGGATGTTTTCAGTCAACACATCTTTTTGTACTTCCAGGGCCGTTTTGGGGCCCTAAATAATGTTTTTTTTTACTTTCTACAGTCAAACTATAGACGAAGTCAGATTTTGATAGTGTAATATGTATTTATCTAAAATATCTTTCCAACGAGCTATCACGCGCCTAAAATGGAAGTCATGTGAAAAATGTACGACCTTGAGAAGTTGATGTACAAACTTACCCATCGGTGCCCACATGACTTTTGACGTTTCAACTCCTAGGGTTAGGTTTTTAGATGTCTATGGTTTTGAAATTCATGACTAATGTTAAAAAGGCCTCTGGAGCCTCATTATAATTATTCTTCTCAGACAACTGTGTGTAGTAGCCACATCTCTTCTCAAATATAACTACCACCATTCGAGCAAATTGTTTCAGTTATGCAGTTTTATAGTGTAATCCTATTTCATTTATTCAATATAATATAATGTTCACTAGATATATGTGTTGTTCTCCATATCTCTGTTTTTATTGTATGCATTCTTTTAATCAGTTTGTTCCTCTCCTAAATTCGGATCAATGGTATCATAGTGGTCTTCACTTCATTTTTTTTTTCTTCGTGCATATCTCCGATAAGATCTGGGTACAAGAAGTTGGGACTCGAACCAATCGATCCTTTGCAATATTGGTCGCACCAAGCCCAAAAATAACCCATGGGGGATGAAAATAAAGATGATGGAGCATGCGAGCATGAGGAATATTAAGTCCAACCCAGAGCTCGGTGTTGAGCATTAAGGTAGTGATTGGGTAGTGATGGATGAGAAGGATGTGATAGAAATCCAGGATCTAAGATTTGATATAGTTAAGGAAAATGAAAAAATGATGCCCCACTACTTAAAAGAGCATCTAGGGGTCATGTGTGTTACACCCTCTCTCCAACCTTCTCTCTTTACCTCTCTCTCCTTGTCTCTCTTTAACTCCTTTTTCCTTACTTGCAGCTTGATATTCCCCTCTCCTTTCACCTCTCTCTCTTTCTCCTTGTTTCCCTCTCTCTCTATCCCTTACTCTTCCCCATCTCTCTATTTACCTCTTTCTTCCTGCCCAACCCTCTCTCTACCCCATCCCTCTCTCTCCATCTCACTTTTCACCTCTCACTCTCTCTCCCCCTCTCTCACCTTCCTTCATTCTCTCTCTCACTCTCTCTCGTACATTTACCCCTATCTC
>ML802944.1:284288-303094 GCA_009831015.1 Picea engelmannii
TGGAGGGAGAGAGAGAGGGGGGGATAGAGTGAGCGAGGGATAGAGAGAATGAGGTTGGAGAGAAAGAGAGGAAGATAAAGGGAGGAAGGGAGGGAGAGGGGTGAAGAAAGAGAGAGAGGGAATTTATTTGTGTTAAAAGGAATGTGTGTGTGTTCCTGTTTCTAATAACGTGTGTGTTCGTTAGGAACATGTTCATGTTTTAGGAACGTGTTGATGTTTTAAGAACGTGCACACGCTTTAGGAACGTGCACGTTTCTAAAGCGGGCACATTATTTGAATTTCAATTTTTTTTCGAGTGAGAGTGATAACTCTAGAATACATATTTGCTTAGTTGGTTTCCCCATATTTAGGTTCGGGATGAAAAACCTAGTGGTTCAGTTTGCAAAAACCTAAAAACCTCCATTTTTATGAATTCCTCTCCACATCTTTATATTTTATGCTATTTTTATATAGGATACATAAATCATTTATTGACAAAACTACAGACATAGATAGAGTTGGTTATGTAGATTCCAAATATACAAAAAAAAAATTAATAATAATGTTTACTATTTTTTATCTGTTTTTGGCCTGACATATATCAAAATCCTAGAATACATACATGTCTTATTTCCCTTATAAATTCTTTTTGGATTAACCATTTCTCGAATGATTTATATGCGACACTAGAGCGGAAAAATATCTATGATCAAAAAAAAATTGTTTGTTTTTATCATGTTAATACCTTAGCCTGCACGAACAAAAGACAATGTAATTTCAAAGATATGTTGACTTTGATAATTTAAAAAAAAAAAATATTAATATTATAAATTTCCAAAAATTACATAGCATGAGAAAAATGGGTTCTCTACAAGTATACAATTTTTTGGAATGAAATTCCATCATTAAGTTGTTCAACACCTGCAGGAACAAAAACATATACCTTATATTTTGTTGGAAAAATAAGATATCACTGTTAGAAACAATTCAACTTGACATAGTTATTCACAATTTCTATGAATAAAAGTTGTATATTTAGAAAGACAATTCAATTTCCTACGTTTCATATTCTTACACCATATTCAAATTCATTGTAAAAGTACCTTGAACATTCCCTCCAAGTTAACAAATTGTTGTTTTTCCAGGTTTGCATTGCCACCAATGCATCATGAGAGACCATCTTTAGCTTGCAGTCACCCCTTAAACTCTTGTATATACAATGGGTTACTTCCAATTTTAAAATTAAGGTTGGAAATGGTCATAGTCACTCAAGTTCCACTTCCAAGGGAAGAGTTGTAAAAGCATCCAAGGATCTTGGAAGTTTGCACTCAATCAACAAGGCCCGTGTTCTTAATATCGTCCTTCAAATTGGATCTACACAACTAGATCAATCATGATATTTACAATGTTTTGAATGGTGACTAGAAAAAATTAAAATTCAATGCTCGCTACCCACCATGATTTATGCATATTTTAAGACCCTTGGATAAAGACATGCACACCTGACTGACTTGGCATTGTGGGGACCTACGAAAGCTGGCGTTTATGAATGGAACAAGTGATATGAGCGTGCTAGACATAAAAAAGTGTAAAGATAGTGTCCTTATATTGGGTGATCCGGGACACCTTTTGCGTGCGACGCGCCAAGGGAGACTCAATAAAGATGTCTTGAGACATAATTTAGAGGATATATGGTTTGACGAACGATTGAGGGAAAGACTTGGCACTCCAAAAAACAGATGAATCAACTAAGGCCTAAGGAGGGCATGCCTAAATAAGTTGGACTAACTTTTCTAAGTGTTGTGCTCACCCAAACAATGGGTCGATTGGACATATGCGGGCGTTGTTCAGGACTTTGATGGGTTGACCTGAATGAAACAAGGCATTCGATGGGTCAGCTGGGAAAGCAACCCAAACATTCCCACATGAGAGGTTGACCCAACATTGTGAAGGGGCATGACTCATGGGTCGTGTCGGTTCACCTAGATGAATCGTTCGGGGAGCCAACTCCTATAAAGGCACAAGGGAACACAACCAAGGAGGGTGGCTTGGAAGAGAGAAAGAGAAACTCTATGGTTCTGAGGCATGCATAGATGAAGACAAACAAACTCCATAAAGAACTAAGTCACTCCACATGGGAGGATTTGTGCTGCTTTGAGGTGATTCTATGACAAATATGGAGCATCCTTATTTTGGACTAAATTTGGGGAAGTCTGGAAACACAGGTCTACTGGAGGCATGCGTTAGGAAGGACCAAATTCTGTGAAGTCTGTGGTAACAAAGGGACAACAAGTCTACATTTGAGGGCACATATTTGGTGCATTGCAAGTGGTTGCAAAGACATTTGTGACAAAGTGTATTGGTGTGATGAATCTATGTATGAGTGTCTTAGGGAGGTGAAACAAAGCATATGAGTTACCTAGGTTGTAAGGTGAGTCGATAGTGTTCATACTATAACTGTTTCAAAATAATAAAGACTAATTCGGGTGTTAGGCATGATTCATGTCACTCGCACTATTTATGTGTATGGAGTTCATTTGTTACACTATTTTTCTTTTGGTTTCTCATGTTCATGGATGTATGCTTATATATGACTAAGTGTTAAAATTTAACAATTGTCTAACTATACAAGAGTTGCACTAGAGTAGGAGTGTGACTCACTGATAGCCTAGAATAGAGTATGAGTATGATTTAGGTGAAGAGGCGTAGTCCCAACGAAGTATCCTTGGTGTTGCCAAGCAACCAAGAGAAAAATGTTGTGATGTTGCATGCTCGCAAGAAGTGCATAATCTCAAGATTTGGCTAAACACATTGTGGGAAAGTGACACATACAATACCTAAAACGCCTTGATTTATTTGTGTATAAATCAAACAATGAAATCCAAAATAAAATTGGATGAGACTCAAAATTCAAAAGCGTTATGCTCATTACGAAATTATGAAAGATGTCTAAATGACTAATCTGGGTTTCACATGAAATCGTAGTTCGGAATGGTCATTCCAAATCCTGATATGTTCTTGTCTCCATGAACTCCAATTGTCTTTCATCATCATGTTAATCTCTCAAAAACGTTATTGTTGTGGACTTGAAATCTCTAGCAACACCTATCAAAAAGGTGGCCAGAATTTTAGTGGAGCTCGACATTCATGAAGGCTTACAAAAAATGCTCGATATAGAATTGCGTGGACACACCATCTGCCAAAACATAGATTATGTTGGTATACCATTTAGGTGTACACTTTTAAGATAGACTGGACATCTGCGTAGTCTGTGTTTGTACAATATGGAGGATGAGAAGTCGGAAGAGACTATGCTCGAGATTTCAAACAGGCTAGATTCATCGCGTGATCACACACACACCTCTATATCTGAATTCCTTGGTGTGGTTGACACAAACATTATGGAATCGATTACTCGTAATTTGAATCACCTTTTCCCATCCTTATTTTTCTCATTTTCTACATGGGAAAGGGATCTTTTAGACAGTTCCACTACACTGGTCATTGGTGCTCCATCCACTCTTCCTAGAGACCTCCCCTTGACAAAGGAGATGCAAACTTTGGCTATAGATTCTGTTGATACATCCTTGAGAAATGGGTCACAACCTTCCACTACACTTTCCCCCATACTTCTCGATATTATTTTATACACTTGGAAAAGTCTTCTCATGTACAATGTTCCATTACCCCGGCCTCCTTGGCCCCATGGGAACCCCTCTCTCCCTTGGGTGGGTCTCCACGAGACTCATCCTCTGATAAAGATCCACTCACCACCCACCTAGATACTACTACTGGACTGGTTAGGGAGTCATTAGAGCCCTTGGAGGATTTCTCTATGGGATTTAGAGAATCCAAGCCTGGGGATAGTTCACTAGATGACATACTGGATAGCCTGGTTTTTCCCTACAGGGAAGCACTTACCCCCATTTCTATCCCTACCTTTTCTGGTAAACCTATCATTCGTCCAAAGGACATGGCTTCAGCTTTGGACACCTCTGATACTAATGGAGAGAACTTGGGAAAGGAATATTATTATTCAAAAGGAAGGGGTTTTGAACTTTTTTCCATCAAAACCCAGAGTTCTCATTATAAAGTGGCTACCATGGACGAACCACCTGCTACTCCTGCTACTTCTACACATATTGATCTCAGGGTGCTTAGAGGCATCAAAGCCATGGCAATATAAAAACCATGATAATTCTCTCTTTAAATATTATAGGGGTGGGTGGGACCCTCAAATCCACCTCCTTTAGATGATTTCTCAACAGGACCACTCAAAACATTATCTTCCTACAAGAAACTTTAGTTGTTGGCACTAAAGTGAGAACCTTTTTGAACAATTTTGGTCCTACTTGGCACACTACTAGTGCTAGCTCTTCGGGAGCTTCAGGTGGATTAATAGTTAGGTGGGATCATACTTTGTTTGTTCTGCTACCTTATCTTTGTTTTGGTGGTATCCTCTTGACAGGTACCATCCTCTAGAACACACAAATGATCACTCTGTTGAATATGTATGGTCCATGCTCCGATAGGAAACTTGTTTGGGATCGGGTGGTAGATATTGGTCTTCTTGATCACATGAATATGATTATTATTGGTGATATAAACCTCACCACCAATTCTAGAGAAGTTTGGGGATCATCGATAACTCTGGATCCTTTGGTTGGTTACTTTGGTTCACTTCTACATAATCATCACATAGTGGATTTTCCTTTGGATGCTATTGTCCCTACTTGGTGCAATGGACGTTCAAGCTTGGAAGTTATTTCTAAAATATTGGATCGGTTTCTACTCACAGAATACATGACCTTAAAGGATGGCATAATTAAGAATTGGGTCGAATATCGTTGCTTCTCGGACCATGCCCGATCCTCCCACACATGGATTCTCTTTGGATTCCAAAAGATTACCCTTTCAAGTTCAATTCGAGTTGGATTCTTGAGCCGAAGATCCACTCTATTGTTAGATATAACTAGAAGGACCCCATATTTCTATATGAGCTGAATTTGTAGAAAAGACTGGCCTGGAAACTAAAAACTCTTAAACACAGAGTAAATCAATGGGCTAAAAATATTAGAAAACAAAATCTACATAGACTTCAAGAACTGGAGACTGATGTAAAGGATACTATCCTCTCGGATCTACAAGCTAGAGGACAACATGACAGCGATAATTCCTTGAAACTTCTAGAATAATAATAGAATAATATCTTCTTGGAAGAAGAGTCTTTGTGGTGCCAATGCAGCAGGGTGATCTGGATAAAGTGCGGTGATCATAACACTAATTTTTTTCACCTCTTTGCTAGTAACAACAGAAATAAAAAGCATATTTTGGAAATCATCGATGACTCTGGAATCAAACATAAGGAACAACAAGCTATAAAATCTGCAACAGTAAATCATTATAAATATTCTTATGGGGCTAAAGACCATAATACACTCCAAGATTCTGTCAGGGTGGCTAGTCTCTTCCCCTGTGCGGTTATAGTGGAGGAAAATCATGTTATGGAAAACCCCTATACTTTATAGGAAGTAAGAGATGTTCTAAAGTCTTTTTCATCTGATAGAATCCATGGCCCGGACAGTTGGACCTTTAAATTCTTTCTACACTATTTTGAGCTAGTTGGCATTGATCTTCTAGAATTGGTTGATGATTCCAGAATGAGGGGAAAAGTGTATGTCTCTATAAACTCAACATTTTTTATTTTGATTCCAAACGAAAACTATCCAACAAAATTTGGATAGTTCAGATTAATTTCACTTTGCAACTTGTGCTATAAACTGATTACAAAAATTATTGTGAATCGTCTTAAGTTTGTCCTCTCAAGATCCCTGTCGGGTGAACAATTGGGCTTCCTAAAAGGAAGATAGATTATCAATGCCATAGGCATGGCACATGAATTCCTTAACAGTATCAAGGAAAAAAACTCAATCTGGCTTCAGTTTGACATCCATAAAGTGGATTATGGGCTGTGTTTCGAGTGCTAATTTCTTTGTTATGGTAAACAATGAAGCTTCTCCCTTCTTCCATAGTTGTAGAGGTATCAGACAGGGCTTTCAGATCTCCCCTCTACTCTTTATATTAGTCATGAAAGGTCTAAGTTTACTCCTAAAACTTGGCCATTCATAAGGGAAACTAACAGGAGTAAAAGTCTCCAGGATGGTAAAGATCCTACATCTCCTCTTTTTTGTTGACGTCTTAATTTTGAAAATTGACTCCATACAGGAATGGAGAGAAATACAAAACATTTTATGTATCTTCAGTAGTGCTTCTGATTTCCAGATAAATTGGTCGAAATCGACTTTTCATTAGGAAAATCTTTGAGTGTAGTCATTGACACAACTTAAAGAAATTTGTCCTCATAACTTTGTAAATCTTACTGTTCAGGTTTTAAATAACTTGGATATTTTATAAAGGCTAACTCCTACAAGATAGTTGATTGGAATTGGCTCATGGAAAAAGTGGAAAAAAGAATTGGAAATGGGTGCAACCGTTGGTTCTCCTTGGGAGGACAATACACTCTCATCAAAGTTGTTCTAGAAGGACAACTAGTCTATTGGATGGCTTTAGCAGCTTGACGAGTCACTATACTTCATAAGCTCCGAAAAATATCATACAATTTCCTCTGGATGGGTTGCATAGATATACATCACGTCCATCTCTGTAGTTGGGATACTCTTTTCAAACCTAACCATAAAGGAGGATAGGGCCTCAAGAATATTTAATACTTTAATTTAGCTCTTGCTGCAAACACACTCTGACATGTGTTAACAAAAGATGAGATATGGCATATTGTTATAAAAGACAAATACCTCCCACTCTGTTCTATGGCTTCTTGGCTCAAATCTACTCCACTTATTACAGGATCTACCTCGTATACTTGGAGAATATTGGCTAGACCGGCTCCTCTTATTTCACACTGGCTCTCTTAGAACCCGAGGTCTGGACACTCCATATATATTGGCAAGGATCACATCTTGGGATTAAGGGATTCCTCCTACTTATCTCCTTAGCTCTTTAATCATCTACACTCCATACATATATGTTATCTATTCCATTGAAAAGACATCTCCAGGCATAGGACTATTTCACATTGTTGGAAATATAGTGTGAAAATTGGCCTCCCAGCCGATTTAGCCATGGAGTGGGACACATACTGTAAGAATCTTAGGAGCACTCGTATTCAACTCCTTGATAGAGAGGATGCACTCTTGTGGACTGGGGGTGACTCCTCGGGCCGTCTCACTGTCTACAATATCTACACAACTATATCAAATACGCTATGGTTACACTCAACAGTTGGATGGAGGAGAAAGCTCTGGCCTTGGAACATCCCATAGAAAATTAGAATCTTCATGTGGCTGGCTATTGAAAACAAAATTCTCACTTGGGACACATTGCAAAGAAAGGGTTGGATTGGACCAAGCTCCTATTATCTCTGCTCCAGGGAGGCAGAGACAGTGACACATATTTTTGTCCATTTCCCCTTTACTAGACAGGTTTTGGCCCAGATAACAACTGTACAAAACTTATCTACGATCTGGGATGGGACTATGTTGCTAGACTGTTTTGATAGTTGGAGAAAAAAGAAGCGATCTCATCTTTCTTTTCCACCAATCATTTGTTGATTTGTATGGCTGGAGAGGAATAACATAGTCTTTGCAAATGGGGTTCCCTCTCCAACAACAATTATCTTTAAAGCTCTTGGTTTGTTCTCAAATTGGAATGGAGTTCACCTGAGACAAAAGATTATCAAACCAAGAACAAAGGAACACAATACCGAGGGTCTTTTCATGGAGCTGCACAGTCAAATGGTCTACAAAGTGGTTCACCTGGACTAATAAGGATATCAAAGAACTCATATTATTGTTGGACTCTCGATTGTGGCCTTGGCACCAATACTACGGTAGGATTACTGGGGGTTTGGGCAACCCTCCATTTCGCTTCTAGGCTAAATCTAGTGGATATTCAAATCATTGGGGATTCAAACATTGTTATGGACTAGTTAAACTACAAAGGAAAACTCCAAGTATCCTCACTTCTAGGTTGGATGGACAGGGTTCTAGAGTTGCACACTACCTCTAGGCATATCAGTTACATCCACACTCTACGGGAAGACAACAAGGAAGATGTTGCCCTCTCAAAGACTCTCTCCAGAAACAAGTTGGATTATTTTCTTATAATCACTCGCTAGATGATCATAACTGCTCTACTCACTATCTAAATCTCTACTAGCTATTTTTACCTTGCAAGTTATCATGAATCCATATCTACAATAGTTTTCTTGCAATTTTTTCTTTGGAAATAGATACAGTACTATTTTTGGACTACATATCCTCTCCAGCTTTATTTTCAATTTTCCTTGTATATCCTTTTTGTCTTGAACAATGTAATGGCTCTGATCACCTTCCTTCTATATAGAAATATAGATCATAGCTAGATACATGATATCTATATGTTGAAAGGGGATTTTTTAATCTTGCTATGTGAAGCAAATTATATTTCAATATAATGAGAAACTTTTTCTGCTGGAAAAGTTCCACTTCCAACGTAAGAATGGGTAAAGGTCCACATAGAGCTTGGAATTATATACTGAAACAACTAGGACCCGCATATCGCATTTGCAGGGTGACCAGAGATTTAGAATGTTTTCGGATTTAGAACGTGTTGGATGGCTACGGCCAAGACTTTGATAGTCGATCGCAACGATGGGAGATATATAGCAAATAGAATACCAGGAATGGCCGGCTTGTTGACTACTCACTCACGTCTTTCTTCTCTATGACTACTGGTTTTACAATTTAAATAATACGCCACTTCTGCGATCCTTCCTTGCATCTCCATGGTTCAGTTTGCTTGCAGATAAATTATGGGAAACCATACGTCCTGCGTGATGGTGGGCAATAACAACGAAACCATCCAGCTGGTTCGCTCAGACGGCAGCATTACGATCGTTCCTAAATCCGTCAAGGCGGGCCAAATCATGCAGGAATTCCCTCAACATTTACTCTGTTGTTCCGATTCACTCTACATCGGGCAGAAGACGCCCTCGCTTTCTCCAGACGATCAACTAAAGGCGGGCAACCACTACTTTCTTCTGCCCGACCACTTCTTTCAGTCTCCGGTTTCTCTTGTAACGTTGGCTTCCTTACTATCATCGCCGCCTACAAAAGTTTCTCTTTCTCCCACTTCCCGCGCATCAACGGCTATCCGCAGTATCGGATATGCCTCTTCTCTCTGCCAACCGTTTGACATACAGAAAACGATGTCGGCGGAGGCCTTCGGATCAGAGTCCGCTCACAGTTTATTACGGAAGACGGGAGGGTTAACGTGGATGAACGCGGGAGTACGGTGCCCACGGCGTATGCAGATGATGATGACACTAGGCTCTGCAATACTCCTGAATTGCAGAAAGCTTATAAGCAGTTGGTGAAGTCCAAAGGTCACTGCTGGGAACCGAAGCTTGAGAGTATCAGGGAAAAGAAGGAGAATATCGGCTACCAAATATTCATGAAAATTAAGAGATCGATGCCGATGAACAGCTCCTGATAAGTTGAATGTATGGTTTTTTATTTCTTGGCATTTGTCTATACTAATTAAACCATAGATCTGGCGAGATTTCTGGTTCAATATTGTACATAGCTTCTTTGTACAGTTTACTTAGTGTATTCTAAACATTTTACTTGAATTTTTTGGTATTTTTTAGTGTATTCTAAGCATTTTATTTTATATATATTTTTTTATTTTATAATTTTTTTTTTCTGGGTATATTTCTTAAATCAGTTTCTGTTTAAAATTTGTTAAAATTTTAGAAGAATTATTGAAATGAAAAATATGAATAGTTGGAAGAATTGTTGAAATGAAAGATATCAGTGGTTGAGATTGCACAATTTTGATGTAATAAGAGTTTTATAGAGAGATAAATCCATTTTTGTTTTCAAAAGTTTTTCAAAGAATTGTTGAAATAATAGTTTTTCATAGAGCTGAATCCATTTATGTTTTAAAAAAATTGTTGAAATGAAAGATATCAATTGTTGAAATTAAGATTGCACGACAGTGATGAAATAATAGTTCAGGGTACTGAATCCATTTATATTTTCAAAAATACAATTTCATCAATAAAAAAAATCGAATTTCATGACTAATTAAGTAATTTTTTTTTGGTTTATTACAAACCACAAAATTTAACATGGTTTTGTTTTTTTATATTTCCTCTCTACTCATAGTAAGGATATTGAACTGGGTTTCTTAGCAAATTAAATTCACAACTTAATCCATTAAGCTAGTCAAATTTGACATCAATAATTATGTAGTAAAATTTCAATGATAATTGGAAATAAAATCATAGAATAGTAATATTTTATTTCAGTAATAGTTAAAAACAAATCTAGAGACTTGTCCTTGTAATTTTTTCAAATAACCATGATAATCATGGGGAAAATCACTCTCTTTTCATTTTTAATGTTTTTAATCAGCAAAACTACTCTAGTCTCTTATAATTTTTTCAAATAGCCATGATAATCATGGGCCTAAATCAATCTCGTTTCATTTTTAATGGTTTCATCAGCAAAACCACTCTCTTTTAATTTTTAATGTTTTTCTTGTCAATAACGAATCCTGGGCGAGCAATATGTTTAACAAATAATTAGTTACGTATGTGCCTAAATGAACCGTTCTCCATGTAACATGTTTAAGAAATAGTTAACTACGCATGTGCCAAAATGAGCCGTATATATGATGTTTAAGAAATAGTTAGTTACGTATGTGCCAAAATGGAATGAGCCGAAGATATCACGTTGTCACTATTGACAAAAACACCCCATTTTAGAAGTAAGAATAGCATGATGTAGGACATGGTTTGAAGGTTGGGTTTTGAAAATTCTGTGGCTATCGGTAACAAATGTTGAGTGAGGATGTTATATGGATAAATAAGAATTGATTATGTAATTTGTTTTTCTTTCATTTATATGTATTAAGATAAGAAGATATGGTGAAGAGATGAATATTGATTTAAGACGTACATGAAAGATGTAGGTGAAATTCACTGTAGTATTATTAACAGTGAAGAGTAGAATTTGAATTCAAATTTTACTCAAATAATGTAATAAAGTAATAAAAGATAATTATGTTATGTAAATAACCAAATATGCAGTAGATTTGAAAGATTAGGAAAAGGAGGTCAACTCATTTATGTGAATCCAGTGCAACAAAACTTTGGAATTCTTTATTTAGTAAAACACCTCATGGAGCATATCGTGCCCAATTGTGTAAGAATTATTATTATTTAATTTTAAAAATTGATAAGTCACTTCCATATTTTGAAGTATATATGATTTTCATTATTACCATGATGTAAAAGAAGTTTTTAGGTTCTCACGTTCACCTTATAGCGAATGGAAATTTGACGGGAGATGCTAATTTCATTTTTTAGCTTATATAGGTGGCAATGTTTTAAACCCTAAACTTTATTGTTGATATAAGGAAATATATTTTGGTATATTTAGTTCAACTGTTTTATGAAATGGTTTTTTTTTGCAGTTCAAATTTATTTGACAAAATTATTATTTTTTGTTATTTAAAATTAATTTTTGAATGTAGAAATAGATTTAATATTAAGACACTTCAATTATAAGGAAATAACAATTATAAGGAAATAATCACTGATATCTACAGATTTATCAATTTGTCACCAAATTTTGAGCAAATCTCTACAATATTTGATTTAACAATTTCTCACCAAATTCAAATTTCAGTCAAATGTTCCGAGAAAATATTACCACAAAAAAATCATTTCTTAAATCGGTTAAACTGCAACTAAAATTTTGAGCAAATCTCTACAATATTTGATTTAACAATTTCTCACCAAATTCAAATTTCAGTCAAATGTTCCGAGAAAATATAACCACAAAAAAATCATTTCTTAAATCGGTTAAACTGCAACTAAGGTGGTTTACTTCCAATTTTGAAAGTAAGGTGGTTGGTGACACCCGAATTCCACTTCGAAGGGAAGACAAAGTGAAATCTGCCTCTAAAGATCCTGGACCACGTTCCGGATCTCATCCTCCAAATCGGATTTGGACGGCTAGGTCGATGATGAGCTTTACAATGTTTTAAATGGCGACTGGAAAAACTTTGAAAGTCGATGCCCACTGCCCTGCTGTATGCACACAATACCTAAAACGCCTTTTTTTTTTGTGTGTATAAATTATACGGCGAAATCCCCAATAAAATTTGATGGAATTAAAAATTCAAAAGCGTTACGCTATTTACGAATCACGGAAGAGGTCCAAATGACCAAGTAGGGTTTCACGTTCCAACTTCTGGCATTCTGTTGTGTCCATGAGAAGTGTCGAAGGGAAGACAAAGTGAAAGCTGCCTCTAAAGATCTTGGAAGTATGTACTCAAACAACTAGGACCACGTTCCCGATCTCATCCTCCAAATCGGATTTGGACGGCTAGGTCGATGATGAGCTTTACAATGTTGTAAATGGCGACTAGAAAACCTTTGAAAGTCGATGCCCACTGCCCACCATGCTGTATGATTACAATACCTAAAACGCCTTGTTTATTTCTGTGTATAAATCAAACGGCGAAATCCACAATAAAGTTGGATGGAATTCAAAATTCAAAAGCGTTACGCTATTTACGAAATCACGTTAGAGGTCCAAATGACCAAGTAGGGTTTCAGGTGAAACCCTAGCTCGGAGTGCACGTTCCAACTTCTCGCATTCTTTTGTCTCTATGAGAAGTGTATTCGGAGGACGAATGAATTCAAATTTCGACGGGTCCCTGGCTCCACACTTCTTTCTCATCCATACGACTGTTGTTCCGTTAAGCTTTCAGCCACCGAATTTGAAAATTCTAGCGTTGAATAATATTTCAGAGAGGAGAACGTTGAATAATATTTTTTTTAGCAAACAATGAGAGTGATGATATTTTTCTTTGTCACTTATACACGTGTCGATGTCTAGAGTTGAAATAGCCCAATTTGGATATTCCAAAAGCGCAATACAACAGAATACAACTTGTTCGGATGGCCTTCGTTGCACGCGCTGGTGGGTTGGATATTCCGTGGTGAGGTTGTGCCACTTGCAGGGAAAGACTGGGTCAACGCCCACATAGAGCTTGGAATTATCCATTAAAGCAGCTACGACCCGTTCATTGCATTTGGACGGTGACCAGAGATTTGTAATGTTTTGGATGGCGATGGAAAGGACTTCGAGAGTCGATGCCCACTCCCAATCAAGCATGCTTTCGAGATACAGTGTCTCTCAAGTCTCGAATCAAATAATTAATAGAGTTAAACCATTTACCTATAGGAAGAAAACGAGCCAACATGAATTATGACGACCATGGGAAGATTATTTTATATGTTATAGGTAATAAATAGAAATGTAACCCAAATACTTGGTCGAAAAGTATATTTATGTTAAATCTTTACATCATAAGTAAGTTAAAATAAAAAGTTTAATTAATCTAATATGATAGGTAAACTTGCATTGAATATATGGCAAATTCATTGACACACCAATATCATACATATGATGATGATGATTAACGTCCACTAAGAACTAATTGATGTATAGAACCTTAAGAAGGTAAGTGATTACTTGTGATTCTTTAGAATTTTGTTTCTGTGCTCGAAAAGCATTAAGACAAGCTTTCCAAGATCACCATGCTTTTGTTGAGTTAAGAGGTTAGGAATGTTAATAGTGTGATAAATATTTTGAAAATGAGATCTAATATGGGTATAGGCTAGACAATCTAAGAGAAAGTGTTTTTCATCTTCAACTTTCTTAGTGTCACAAAGGTGACACACTCTCTCATCCCATGGCGTTTTAGGAATTGACCAACGCCCAGTTTCACTATGGAGCTCGTGAGAATTTGTTCTTATCTTAGCAATGCTTATTTGTTTCTTTACACTTGGCAAACAAGATAGATCATTTTGATCTTCTAGATTATGGTTGATTACATCTTTATAACAACTTAATTTTCTTTTTCCCTCTAACTCTCTATCTCACCACATTTTTTCCTTAAATTTTGATTTGGCATTTTTTTAATAGTATCTCAAAATGGTTTCTTCCATCACTACTACATATGGGCGGATTATTCCACGAAAATTTTCCACGCTTCCACTAGTTTCATCATTTTTTTAAACAGGGCAGGATTTTCGTGGATATTTCCACGAAAGTTCGTCACAATATCGACGAAAATATTAATTTAACCTAGTCCGGAATTTCATTGCTATAGCAACGATCTTTCGTGGCAATAGTGACAAAAAGTTTACCTATCTCATTGGTCGGTGTTAACGGCTAGTTGACTATTTTATCTATATATACGTGACTTTAAGAGACTTTGCGACACAATTATTATAGTTGCGACACTGTTCTTGGCTTTTGTTTGAGCTGTTTATTTTATCCGTCACCCATTGGTTGAACAAATCCAATTCTCGATCTACATAGCCCGAATTTTGAACTTGCAAGGTTAGTATGTTATTTTTTTATTGATGTACTCATTTAACTTGTAATTTTTTTTTCAAATGTCCAAATTGCATTTAGCTTGTTTTTTCCGTGATAATATAATATGTGTGTACCATATTTCATGTCTTTGGTTTTTGGATCTAGTTGGTATATTCTATTGAAAAGGGTATGTGGATTCCATAATATTCTAGGTTTATGGAATCTACATATCTTTTTCCCTTCAATAGCTATAATCTCTCCCTCTTTTCATTGATAAAGATATGGAATTGCTCTTGAAACTCAACCCTAATCATTGAAATGATAGTAATTGATTGATAT
Source organism: Picea engelmannii (assembly GCA_009831015.1). Taxonomy (NCBI): domain Eukaryota; kingdom Viridiplantae; phylum Streptophyta; class Pinopsida; order Pinales; family Pinaceae; genus Picea; species Picea engelmannii. The sequence continues at coordinate 299,066 of ML802944.1, forward strand.
ATTCCCTTCTTTAGTAGGCACTAATAAGATAAATAAACACTAGCCCTAAACTTGAGTTAGGTGTATATATCGTTATTATATAAAGAAAACATTTATACACATATGACCTTATTATAAAGATGTTATCTATGTCGTTATGATGTTGATCATCTATACATATGATCACCTTATTATAAAGATGTTGACCTTATTATAAATATTTAGGTCACTGTAAATAAACATATCATAATTGAAAGGAGTAGCCAAAATATAAAAAATTGACAACTTAATGTTTGGTATGGTGTAGGTAAGACAATTACTTATCAGGACAAGAATTTGTCAAAATGAACGAAAATGACAGGAAGCTTGCTCAATTAAGAATGACATTAGAGGCGAGGGGTGATGGAAAATGTTATTGCCCTTGCTATGATTGTAGAGGCTTGTAAAATAGAAGAATTTTAATAACAACAACCCAAAAACATTGTAGGGAGAAGGTGCACGCTGAAGGGGGTTATGAATATCGTCCCTTGGTAAGAGGATTCAATATTTAATGTATTCTCTGTAATAATCAGTATGTCATGAATTTTAGTAATATTTCTTATCGGGATTTTTATATTTTCTATACACACTAACTTTTCTATGTTGTTTTTAAATATATAGACGATGCCCCCAAAGTGTCGACCTCGAGAGAGTTATTTTCCAAGTACTAGCAGAAATACTACTTTACATGGAGATGAACTTCGAGATCAGAATATTGAAGCTGTTGATCAAGTTATTAATGATGATATGGATGGAGATAACGTTAGTGATTCAAATCAGGAAGATGAGATACATAGATTGATACAAGACACATTTGCTCCAATGGATGAGGACAACCAGGATGATAGTCATGATGTTGATCCTCTACTCGAGAAGTCATGTCAACCTCTTTATGAAGGCTCAAAAACAAATCTTTTATCTACTATATTGTTGTTGGTGAACTTGAAGGTTTTGAATGGTTTATCAAACACATGTTTCACACAGATACTAAGGCATTTAATTTGTTAATTATTTATGATTGCATGTTCACAAATACTTAAAACACTCAATTTTTTCCTATATTGCTATTGTTTTCTAATTTGTAAATTAGTATATTGGATGATATATTGATGATCAATATTTATTACATTGACTTATTGTTTAGAATTTTGTAGATTGTTAAGTGATGTTCTATTACCGACGTTAAATATTTTTCCACGCACATAACGAGAAATATCCGTGATTATGAAATAAATTGGAATGGACTATCAGGCTATTGATGCATGTCCTAATGATCATATCATATATTATGGACAATGTGCATTAGAAAATGAATGCCCACAATGTCAAATAAGTAGATATCGAACCGATAAAGCATCAAAGAAGGTGTCTCGCAAAGTTCTTCGTTATATTTCAATAATTTCACGTTTCTAGTGGTTGTTCAGGTGCCAAAGTATAGCACAGTTTATGGATTTCCATGCAAAGAACAGAAGTCGAGATGATGTTCTTCGATTGCCTGCAGATGGTTCTGCATTGAACTACATTGAAGAAAAGTGGTCAGTTTTTAAAGAAGAACCTCGTAACATTAGACTTTCATTGGGAGCTGATGGTGTCAATCCATTTGGAGAGCTTCATTCTACGTACTGAGTGTGGCTTGTTTTTGTTATAAACAATAACCTTCCTCCTTGGATGTCGATCAAGAGAGAGAACACAATGTTGGCAATGATTGTTCCAGGTATTTAATTATCTTTTATTTTCTTTAAAGCATGACAAAATATTTCATTTATTTGTTTTGTGCATGGTAATTATTTCTTTTATATATCACGACATCTAGATAAGTATAATTAATCATGCATTAGGTTGAACCAATCAGGTAGGTACCAAGTTAAAGATATGAACATATATATTGAGTCTCTCATCGATGAGTTGTTGAAGTTATGGGTTGGCGTCACTATGTATGACATATCTAGACCAATAGGGCAAAGACGATTTCAATTCCATGGAATACTATCATGGACAATTCATGATGCTCCGAGGTTAACACATTTTTGTGGTATATTGTTACTTTATTTTTGTGATTTAATATTATATATCTTTTTTGAAAAAATCATTCATTATAATAAATTATAACTCTAATTTGACGCTACATTTATTCATATATCTTGTAGGTCTTCAAACAAAGGGTAAATTTGCATGCCCAGTTTGTGGTCCTAGGATAAAATCTCATTGTTCAAGGAGTTTAGAAAAGGAAGTGTTTGATGAGTATAGGCACTTTCTGCCTAAGAACCATAGCTATCAAGCTACAGACAAAGCAAAGTTCAATGGTAAAGAAGAAAATGGAAAAAAACCACGAAGAATGACACCTCACCTATGGAAGTTGGAATATATTAGAAATTGTCAAGGTATGCAAATTATTTATGTATGACCTATTATATAAATCTCTGGTTTATTTCATTAGTATTAATTTCATTTTGTCCCATTAATTAGTGTTAATTTCAATTTGTTGATGTTTCATGAATGTTGTTAAGGCATGAATGGAGTTCCATGAGGAATGAAAAGTTACCCGATCCAATTCAGTAGATTTCCATACTACGAGCACCTACAAATAGTTCATTTTTTTGATACAATGCATATCGGGAAGAACATAACAAAATTGTTATGGTGAATATTAGATGGAAGGACTGACAAAGAGAGAATTGGAAAGATTTGTTGTGACATCCGAGAAGCTAATCACGCTTTGCAAAGTGTTATTATTAATTCTAATGGCGATGGTCGTGAACAAAATACTAGTCTTCCTCGGTTATTAATGGAGCAACAGAGCAATATTGTAAATGAGGTCATTCGAAAAATTAGGTTTCCGATGGGGTTTTTGTCGAACATACAAAATATCTTAACTAAAAAAGGTGATTTTGTGTAACAACCCTAGTTGAATATATGCTTAGGGATTATTAAGTAAAATTAATTAGATAATTAATTGTCCTAATATGGTTTTAATTAAACAATAATTAGCATTAATAACAATTAATTAAATATTTATTTATTAATTAATTGTTTATAACTTTTGATTAATTAATTAATTAATTGATTACATATCACATTCAATGACATGGGTAATAAATTAAGGGGGTTTAATAATCTTAATTTATTTAATTAATTTCTTTACGTATGCAGGAGGGGATAAGACATTGATGAAGGGGATAAGACATTAAAAAAGGGGATAAGATATTAAAGAAAGGGGGATAAGGTAATAAAGGAGGGATAAGGAAATTAATGAGGGGGAAGAGAGTCAGTGAAGGGGGGATATGATGGGAGGAGTCTTACAGGGAGGAGCATGATTTTTTGGGGGAGAAGCATTTTGGAGAGGAGACAATAGTTCTATGTTTTTTGGGGGGATTTTCTGGTTTTTCCGTTGAGTTCTGTGGTTTTTGAGAATCAGTGCAGGGGGCACTGGGTTGCTGAGGGTTTTGGGCATGGGGGCCAGGATTCCTTTCAGACTCCTGGGGCTAGGGAGCTGGACAAGATGCTCCTAGGTGGTTGGGAGGTTAGTCAGTTTGGGCAGAGTTGGTCAGTGCATCAGGCTAGGCAAGGCAGCAGTAAGGTAGCAGGGAAGGGACAACCATATCGATGGGAGTTAGCATTAGAAGCAGGTACTTTATTATGAATTGTTGAGTTATTTTCATGTTGTAGATAGATTATAATTTCTGTAGAATATTTATGGTTATGACGTGAATGAATAATTTATGTATGAGAACACAATTATATGTTAATTGAATTAAATTTTTTATTTAATTAAGTAGGGTTCCTACACATGGTATCAGAGCTTAAGTTTGAAGCACTGGAGCCTTAAGGGCCTACCTACCCACCTACCCAATTTAGAAATGGAACTGTACCCAGCCAGAAATTAGATAAAGCTAGCACAGGCCCTGAAACCCTTAATTAGATATATCTGGTCCAACATCCAGCTGCAGCTTCGCCTAACCTGCAAGCCAATCAATATAATGTAAAAGTAAGAAAAGGAAATAAATATAAATT
>ML802945.1:40234-50787 GCA_009831015.1 Picea engelmannii
TTTGTTCACAATATTACTATTTGTAGGTGATCTAATTTGAGAACACACTAGCAATCCAAGTTGTTCACAAGGCAAGCAATAATAATCATCTAAAGCCTCTCAGGAAATTGGGGTTTACAAGTTAAGTATAATGATGAGAGGAATGTTATGAATAAAAATGATAAAAAGTAAATGAATAGCAATCCATTATACTTGTGTCCAATGTACTTGCATTAAAAGGATGAAAAGAGAGCAAAAATGGACATACTTTGTCAGTTTATCCACTACTACTACGATGTCAATATTTTCTTTAGATTTGGGTAAACCTGTAAAAAAATACATTCAAACTTCTTCCCAACGTTGAAATCGTATAGCTAATGGTTGCAGGAGAATTGACATCTTGATTGTCTCTCCCTTATTCTGTAAGCATGCCACACATTTAGAAACAAACTTTTGAACATCAATTTTAGGAGCTTCCCGAAAAAACACTTCTTGATCACGTGGTAAGTTTTCAAGAGCCCTGAATGTCCTTCTATAGAAGAAGTGTGCAACTCCAGAAGGACCGTCTATTTGAGTTGGGAATTCTTACATAAATATAGGAAATCATGATACCATCACAAATCATTCTTCCATACAAATTTATCTAATGCATTGGGGTCCTCTTGTAGTTGTTGAATGATCTTGCTTCCATTCCATCATTGTTTCTTCCACCCAATCAGATTGTGGAATAGAAATAACACATAGTGAAACCTCTGTTTCTTCTTCTTTCCTTGAAAGTGCATTTGCTACATTATTATTATTATTATTATTTTTTGTAGATAATTTCAAAGTCATAACCTAACATCTTTGTAACCCATTTTTGTTGCTCTTATGAAGATAACCATTGCTCTAAGTACTTCAAACTATCATGATATGTTTTTACTTTAAAGTGTCTTCCTATTAGGTATTGCTCCATTTCTTAACTGTATGTAGTATGTCCAACATTTATTTTTCATAAATGGGTTTGAGTGAGGTTTTTCCTTTAAGTTGGATGCTTTCAAAGGCAAGGAGACTTATTTATTGCATTTAAACAACACCAATGCCATGGACCGAGGCATCACACTCCACAATAAATGTTTTTTTGAAGTCAGGTGTGGTCAGGATAAGAGTTGTACACATATAATCCTTAATCTTTTAAAAATATTTGGTTGCTTCCCGAGTCCAAGAAAATTCTTCTTTATTTAATAATGTTGTTAGAGGTGCTACTATTTGACCATAGTTCTTGAAAAACTTGCAGTAATAGCTAATCAATACTAAGAATCCTCTTGTTCATCTCCATTTGTTGATCAACGTTGGTACATACATATCCATCCTTAGTCTTATTTACTTTTCTTCTTATGTTCCTTGTATATTATACACTTAGTCATTTTTTCCCTTTAAAATGAAGGTTGTGGATCATGCTACTATCAAGTCCACAAACTCAGGCTTGTAGTCTTACATCTCATGATCCCACAATCATCATATTGCACTTTCCATTTCCCACTTTTCACTTCCATAATTAACCATTTTTCATGTTTCTCGACATCACATCACCAATCCTAATGAAATTTACTACCCATCCATAATGTCAGTCACTACTTGTGTGAATCTAAGTACCGTTATTAAGTGGAGAACATTTTGTAAGAACTTTGTAATAAATTCAAAATATGACCATGCAAATTAACAACTTTGAAATAAGAGCTATAACAGTTGATAATCAAGGAAACACGTGATAAATTTAATAAAGAATTAAGAAACCATGTTGTAAAAAGGTTATATTCATAAAAATAAAAATCAGTGTAAAGACATGTCAAGTAAAATAAAAGACTTGTATCTTTGCCCAAAGGGGTTGGATCCAATGGTGGAAAGCGAGGACTTTTTCACCGTTGGGCAATGTTCAATTCTCGTGAGGGCTTTACCTGGAGCCATGGGGACACCTTGAGGTAGTGGTCGAACATGTGGTTGCACCCAGAGATACTATAATAAATGGTATCGTGACCCGTGCACACATAAGTGGATCAAAGCCCACCCCCATGTCCTTCAACTTTTAAGCCCCCCGGGGGGCAACTCAATTGGCAAGTGCCATGAAAATGAAGTTCCATGAGGTTTCGAGTTCAATTCCCCCCGACTTACCTTGTGTGCCGCGTAAGGGGCATCGTGGGCACACCTGGAGGTTATAGTGGTAGCAGTTGGATAACACGGCCACGTGTAACGCGAGCACGTGCCCAACTAGTTGTTGATTCCTCCAGACACAAAAAAAATAAAAAATAAAATAAAATAAAAGACTTGTATTGCAAAGACACACTCAACACTTTTAGACGAGAAGATCATCAATTCCATTGGTCACAAGCCTACAAGTGGTATTTGGCTCTTCCCCCTACAGATAAGGAGTTAAAAAAGGTTTGGAGTTCAGGCATGGAATTGTCCGGGTGCATACCTAAGGTGGAAAAATTCAAAGAATTGGTACTTTGGTGCGTCGATAAATTTGACACAGAGAGGAGTATTATTCAAATCCAAGGGAAGCCACCAATTTCCTTGTCCCCCTCGGTGAATAATGCAACTTCCAAATCCCACTATGTTGTTTAAGAATGAAGAATCTGACGAGTTTCTCAAGGAACACTAAGGAGAAGCAGAGCTCCTCGAGAATCATCTCACCAACCAGAGAATTGAAAACAATTATGCTAAGGTTGAGTTAAGTTATCTGAAATACCCATACAAAGAGTTTTCTTGGCTTTTTTCTCAAATAATTGGACTCAATTCCATGGACTTTGTGCCAAAATACATTATGTACATTCTCTACTTTGTTGTTCATGAATACACCATGATTGATTGGGACCAAATCATTTGAAATGAGATATCGTTTCAGTTAGGTGGCCTACGAAAAACCATAAAATTTTACATGACTTCTTATTTGTTCTATTCTATTTTTTACTGTAACATATTTGAAGACTTTCCTAGGTAAAGGAATGTTGATTTTAAGATGGAACCAACTTCTGTTTGGTACTTGGATTTATGGAGACATAAATCCCAATACAATTTTTACGCGATTGAAAATGGTTTTATGTTTTCTTTCAAAAAACTGATTCATGGTCCTACTGCATCGAGGTTGTCATTAGAGGCTTCATCCTTTCTCACTGAGAAAGGAATTTTTGAAACTTTGGAGGATTTTGGTCTTTTGAGACTATTTGGGTTCTAGGCGAAACCCTTCTTGTTACCCTTCTATGTGTCTGATCGACTTTTTTTCATTGAGGTGTCCATACAGTATAAATAATGGGCACTGTTGAGTCTCTATTTTGACATAGATAATGCCCTATCTTACCCTATATCTAAGACTTTTTGCCTCTGTTATAAACCTATACTGGACTACACCCTCCAAAAACACATGCCTAATAGTTATGTCATGTCCACAAGAGGTAATTGATGATTTAAAGCATGTTTGTTTAACTTTCTTAAATTAATTCGATTGAAAGTGTTTTATTTTGTATAGTCCTAATGATTTGATTTATGAGCAGTCTATCTGACACTACCAAACACCGTGTAATCCGGTACCAAATCCATTCTAGTACCCAAGACAGTTTTAATCCGGTACCAAATCCATTCAGGTACCAAGACGTGTGCTATTCCGGTACTACCTGCTATGCTTTATTTCGGTACTAGACTCGCGACTGTGTGCAATCTAGTACCAGAACCTCTGTTTCCAGAATGCGCCAGTTGGACTAGAATAATGGTGAAGATTTTGAGAAGACAGTTGGATACAAGCACCCGAGTCAATTTTCCAGTTGCAAGATGTAACATCCCGCTCTGACGCACTGAGCAAACTTATTCTTTGAGGACACTTGCTAAGTTGGGCTCGTAATAGATGATTAAAACAGACAGTAACTATTGACTAGCTTGACTCGACGATTGATCAGGATATTGGCTAAGTCATTTTTATCTTGCACTTGCCATTGAGGGTGTTGATGTTCTTTCTAATTAATGTTCGTACTTGGTCTTGTAAACATTTAATGTGCTTGGTTTGTTCATTGTAAGAGATTTTAGTTACTTGTGTAATTGTTTTGGGTGCGTGGGGTTGTTCAGATGATTGTCCTTAGATTAGTAGGCTTGGTTTGCTTGTGTCGGGCAGGATGTAGACACCTCCTTGTTCCTTAGAACAGTCTCCGTCCTTGAGACCTTAAATGGTCAAAATCGATGGGAACCTAGGCTTGAGCTTTGCTTATGTGTCTTGGAGGTCCTAACCATTGCAGGGTAGGACGAGCGGGTACTCATTCTTATTTTTCGTCGGTTGATTGTCGTTCATTGCTTCCAGAGGCTTGATGTGCTTTAGGTCGTTATGGTTTTGTCGCGTGAGTTGCACGCGTCATGTTTGTCGTCGTGTTGCGACGTAGAGTATAATATCTTTATTACCCTTCTACACACGCACACAATTTTATTTTTTTTGCATTGTTATGAGAGGCTTGTGTTGTAACTAAATGGGAGGGATGTTACATATGGTATCAGAGATGGTTCGACCCGCGACTTGGGATCGCTACAACTTTCGTTGGTATGATTTGATTATAATGTTACTAATTTAGTTGACTTGTGTTCGTGTAGGTAATCATGGTTAGAGGACACCGTGGAGGAAGATGACGGGGTGCTAGGGGAGGAGGTACGACGCTTCCAGTAGCATCCACACCTGAGGGGTCTAACCCCCATGGAGACGAGCAGGTTCTCGGACAGGAGCAGATAGCATTTGGTGATGTAGTCAAAATGATGAGATCTTTTCAACGCATGTTTGAGGCACTGATCAACCGTTTGGAAAGAGATGAGGCCAGGGCGCCGACACCCACTAAGGTTGCACCGTGCGCTCCAGTCGATACTGGTAGCGTTCACCGTGAACTCGAGAAGGTCAAATTTCTCGAGTTCTTTGGTGCCCCGGATGGCGCAGCCACCGAGGCATGGTTGGAGAACATGGCGATGTGCTTTGCACTTCGTGATTATACCTCCAACATGAAGGTCCGCATGGAGGTATTTCAACTGAAGGGGAGCGCTCTTCTATGGTGGAAGACGCTCCTACCACAGCTGAACATGGACGTCGAAGATGTGTCATGGGAACTGTTCGAGGAACGATTCTGAGAGAGGTACCTTTCAGAGGAATTCATTGAGTGTCAGCTCAATGAGTTCAATGCCCTACGACAGGGCGGCCATACGGTGCCCGAGTACGAGGCCCGTTTTATGGAGATGATCTGGTATGCTCTGAACCTTAACACTGAAAAACTTAAGGTCAACAGGTTCGTGTTCGGCCTTAACGACAGCCTACGTGAAAAGGTTAGGATTTTGATGCCTCAAACCTTGCATGATGTCGTCTAGAAGGCCCTCATAGCAGAGGAGGATATTATTAGCGGGATTCAGACCAGGACTCTAATGAGACCAACATGGTAGGTGTCATCTAGGGCACAACAACATTAGACACCAGCCAGGATATCATGGCTTCTAGAGGGGATCCACTTTCACTACACCTCGGCGACCGACACCTCAGGAGCGGACACCTTCTTTGGGACCACAACATCAACAGCAGCGTCGCCCGCAGCAACAACAGTTTAGGCCTGTTCAGCAAAACAGACCAGGGTTCCAGGCCGGTGGGCCATCAACTTATACTTCGAGTACCAGAACTACTGGGCCGAAGAAGGGGTGTTGGATGTGTGGGGAGCCACATTACCAACACGACTACCCTGTGGAGAGGACTAGAGCGTCCAGATCAGCCAGAACCACTACCGTGGGAGATATGGGAAAGGCCCATCAGATTCATGCAGCAGTGAATAACTACCAAGCAGAGCATCGATCAACTATGCTTGAGAAGACAGGTACCGTCACTGACAAAACCCTTAGAATTTTGATAGATCCCGGTGCTACCGAGAGTTTCATTTCTGGTGCAGCGCTAAAAAGGATTAAGGTAAAGGCAGTCGAACAGGACGAGTTTAGCTTCGTAGAGATGGCTTCGGGAGCCAAACAAAAGGTTGGAGGAAAGGTTACGGGTTGTGTCCTTAACCTGGGAGAGTTTGTCACCAGGGCCAACCTGTACATCACAATCTTAGGATCTTATGACGTCGTGATTGGTATGGACTGGTTGGAATCACATGAGGTGATACTCAACTGTAAGACGAAATGATGGAGCTTGGTCGATGATGAGGGACATAGACGTCTGATTGTAGGCCAGAACCAGGGAGTTTCCCTGAGGTTCATCTCTTCCTTGCAACTTTGGAAGAGCATGCGCAAGGGGTGCAAGCTTTATGTTATCCTTGCGTTAAACGAGAAGGGAGTAGCGGAAGGTCTAGAACACCTTCCGGTGGTGAGGGATTTTGCAGACGTGTTTCCAGAGGAGTTACCTGGGATGCCGCCAGAGAGGGAATTGGATTTTACCATAGACCTAAAACTAGGGACTGAACTGATAGCAAGAAAGCCTTACCAAATGTCGACCCTGGAGTTACAAGAGTTGAAAATGCAACTGAAGGAGTTGCTGGACCTGGGACTGATACGTCCAAGCGTGTCAACGTGGGGTGCACCTGTTATTTTCATATGAAAGAAGGATGGATCGTGGAGGCTCTGCATTGACTACCGTCAATTGAAGAAGGCCACGATCAAGAATCAGTATCCGTTGCTGAGAATCGATGATCTGTTCGATCAAATGAAGGGCGCAACGGTGTTCTCGAAGATCGACTTGTGATCATGATACCACTAGTTACGGATTAAGGAAGATGACCTCCCTAAGACTGCCTTTAAGATGAGGTTTGGACATTACAAGTTTACTGTTTTACCATTTGGACTGACAAACGCCCCAGGGGTATTTATGAGTTTGATGAACGGGGTGTTCTACGAGTACTTGGACAAGTTTGTCCAAGTATTCATTAACAATATTTTGATCTACTCTCGGACAACGGAGGAGCATGACAAGCACTTGCACTTGGTACTACAGTGTATGCGAGAGAAAAAATTGTATGGGAAGTTGTCCAAATGCTCATTTTATCAATCAAAGATTCACTACTTAGGGCATGTCAACTATGGCGAAGGCATCGCCGTGGATCCAACAAAGGTCGAGGCTATCATGGAATGGCCTGTGCCGACAAATGTCCCAGAAGTGCGTAGCTTCATGGGTTTGGCAGGATACTATTGACGATTCGTCGAGGGATTTTCGAAGATAGAAAATCAGATCACGGAGTTGCAAAAGAAGAACAAGAAGTTTGTTTGGACCGAGAAATGCGCAGAAGCATTTCGGAGGCTCAAGGAATTGTTGAAAATAACACCGATACTAAAGGTCCCTGACATGAATGCGGACTTGTTGGTATGCACTGACGCATCCAAGGAAGGCTTAGGCGAAATCTTGATGCAAGACGAACGAATGATTGCTTACATTTTGAGGAAACTGAGAAGGCATGAGGAGAACTATGCGATGCATGATTTGGAGTTGTTAGCCATCATTTATGCCTTGAAGGTTTGAAGACACTACCTTGTTGGATGAAAATTTGAACTAAAGACTGACCATTGTGGACTGCAACACATCTTTACGCAAAGCAACCTGAACGTGCGACAACGACGTTGGTCGGAATTGCTTAGCGAGTACGACTTCAAGATTACTTACATAAAAGCAACAATGAACCGAGTGGCAGATGCATTGAGTTGAAGACCGCACATCTTTTCGGTTTTGGCTCTTCAGACGAATCTACATGAAAAGATTCTAACTTTACAGTGTGACGATGACTGGTACAAAGAGGTCGAGGGTTTTATCGGCCAAAACACAATGATGGTACCACGATTTGAGGGATTTTCGTTTGATAGCGATGGTTTATTGAGATTTAAAAATCGGATCTACGTACCGCCGAACGACGAGTTGAGGATGTTGATCCTGAGCGAGGCTCATAGAGCAGTTTACATGGCTCACCCGAGAGTCACGAAGATGAGGGCCGACCTTAAAACCTTATTCTTTTGGAAGGGAATGAAGGCTGACATAGTCAACTATGTGGCCAGATGTCTAGAATTCTAGCAGGTAAAGGTTGAACATATACACCCAACAGGATTACTACAACCACACGCTATTCCAGAATCAAAATGGGAGGTTATTTCGATGGATTTTATTGTTGGTTTTCCACTGACGGCAAGGAGACATGACTCTATTTTTGTAGTAGTAGACACTCTGATGAATAGTGCTCACTTTATTCCTGTGCGTACGATGTATCAAGCACCTGACATAGCTAGAGTTTTCATCAGTGAGATTTTGAGGCTGCATGGTGTGCCTAAGAGGATTATATCCAATTGAGGATCGATGTTTACTGGACGATTTTGGACGAGTTTTGAAGAGGCCTTGGGAACCCAAGTTAACTTTAGTATTGCGTATCACCCGGAGGTTGATGGGCAGACCGAACGAATGAACCAAACCTTGGAGGACATGTTGTGCATGTATGTGATGGACTAACAAAAGCGTTGGGAAGAATTCTTGCCACTAGTGGAGTTTGCTTACAACAACAATTACCAGAGAACCATTAAGATGGCACCTTTCGAGTTTCTTTACGGGTGACTGTGTCAGACGCCTTTGAGTTGGGATCAACTTGAGGATAGGGTCCTGGTAGGACCAGAAGCAATCCAAGAAATGGAAGAGAAAATGAAAACAATAAGACAAAGGATTAAAGAAGCGTAGGATCGAAAGAAGAGTTATGCCGATGCACACCATGTCGACTGTAGTTACGAGGTTGGCGATCGAGTCTTCTTGCGGGTTAAGCCGCATAAGATTTCGATCAAGTTTGGGAAGGGAGATAAAATCTCTCCTAGGTTTGTGGGACCTTTCGAGATTGTGGAGAGAAAGGGGCCCGTGGCCTATCGACTAGCCTTGCCTGATTTTTTGAGGCGTATGCATGATGTTTTTCATGTATCTGTTTTGAGACATTATGTTAGTGATCCTACACATGTTATTGACATGAGTTCCTTGCAGGTATCGGATGAGGGAGCACTTACGGCTGAGCTGGTCCACATCTTGGATCATCGCGTTCGACAACTACGACGTCGAATGATAGAGCAGGTCAAGGTCCAGTGGGACAATTATAGTCCACACTCGACGACCTGGGAGGACGCATATGATATGCGCCAACAATTTCCATTTTTGTTTGATAGATAGACATATGATACTATGATACACTTTATTTCAGCATCTATACTGTGAAACTTCAGGACGAAGTTTAGACCAAGAGGGGGGTGTATGTAACATCCCGCTCTGGAACACTGAGCGAACTTATTCTTTCAGGACACTTGCTCGCAAGTGATCCAGATTATTATGCTATTAAAACTTTTGATTTTGATTATGAGGCGTTATGGGTTGATGACATGTTGTTTTACTACATTAACGTAGACAGGTGCTATTGACTTGGTTTTACTGAGTGTGCAAGGTTTTGGACCTCGAGGATGCAGAGGCATCGATTAAACCCCTTGGACTCCGGATCGAGTCAGGGAGTGTGCCATTGGGGTTTGATTGTTTTACTGTGATATTAGTGCATCTGACTAGATGATATGATATGGATATGTTCTAACATGATTTGTTGATGATGCATGCTGACGATAGCTTGCCGACCAGACTCACATATGGAGTAAATGGGTCACACACAACTACCAGATATGTTGAGGGAGAGGTGTGGACAACAGCCCTGCCACAGCCTACTAGCACTCCTGCTATGGCTCGAACTGTAGGTTAATGATTACCTAGTTCGAGAGGACCCACGATGCCATGAGGGCAGACTGCGACAGTTTCTCACGATGATTCTAAGGGGTGCGCAATAAGGCGGGGGCCTTATTCCTTAGAAGCCCTTAGTCTCCCACAATTTCACCTGACAGAGTGTTGACTCCAGGGGTTATTGATGTGTACCAAGTCAGTCAAGAGGGGAGTGGCACCCTTGGAGCACATAGTGCATCCTGAAGGGCACATCGCGCAAAGGAAAAAATGAGGTGAGTGGCACCCTTGGAGCACTTGGTGCATCCTGAAGGGCACGTCGCGTTGTTGATGATAGAAGAATGAACCTAGATGGACTTAGGACGAATAATGAGTTAAGTATTTTTAAAACAATTTCCCTAATTAAATGTCGCCGAGTACAAAATTTAAGTTCTAAGTCTAAATTATGCTAGAGGTAAAATTTTGTAAAATAAAATAATAATAATTAAAGTAAAAACACTTTAAATAATAATTATTAACTTCGTTAAATCTTCTAACATGAAGGGAGTAAGAAATTTAATTTATTCATTAAAAAAAAATCTGTTGATATAAAATGTAAAAAGGGAAATTAATTGTTTTATCTTTTTGATAATTTAAAATATACTAATTAAATGATAAAAGGGAAAAGGGGTTAAATTCCACACCTGCCTTTTTGAGTTCTAATTAAAAAGGGGAAAGAGGAAAAAAATTAAAAAAAATTAGGAAACTAGGGAAAGGGGTAACTTAAGGGAAAAAACGGAAAGTCAACTTAGTAAAGAATCTACCATTTAAGTGCTTTCTAATTTTAAACTGAATTAGCAATTTCATAATAGAGAAAGCCTTTAAAACCTGT
>ML802945.1:95768-106307 GCA_009831015.1 Picea engelmannii
TCGTAACCTATACCATTTGACATTGAATAGAACTAACTTAAAGGAATTAAAGTCACACTCAATTATATCATTCAAATACCCATAGTATCTATTTTCGAATATTGTTGGATGTCTGTCACTTATAGAGGAAACATTAGTGACTTGAAAGACTACAATTATCCCACTATCATAGTTTTTCTTCTTGTCATCCAACTTTTGATGCGAAATTTACGACCATTGCACCACATAGACTTGTAGTGTTTCAACTGCAATATTCCCGACACATAAAAAAATGGATTGTCAATGAAAAAAAAAGTTTAGACTTAATACAAATTTATAAAAAAAACACACCATGACCTAGATTAATATAATGTAAAATACCTAAAACGTGATGTGGGTGAATTATATATATTCTTTCATGTTTATCTTTTTAACCATATGCTAAATCGATTTCCCTCTGAGTAATATTGGTATCTTGATTATGATGAGCTTCTTTAAGCAATGTAGCCACCCCTTCCCATGATAACCTACCATTACATTGTATATTACATCTATCTATCCATAACTTCATCCAATCAAGATTGTTTGTGATGAATAAATGTAGTGCATCCCTCTTTCGACCAACTGTATGAAAAAAGAATAAAAATTAATAACAATAATAAATATTAATAATTGATGGAAGAATAATGTTTAATTAATAAGTATAGATAAAAATTAATAATGAAAAGTATTATTGATCTCAACTACTATCTAAAAATTACCTTTAACTTTCCGCATTTTATCTTTCCCGCCCAAGACCTCCCCTTCAAATTTGTTGATGGAGTTGACATCCCAAATATGATGCACCTTCATTCTTGCTGCTAATTTAGGAAGATATTGACTAATATACACCAAGGATTGATATACCATATATCCCTCCACCATAGAACCCTAAGGACACTCTCTTTAACTAATGAAAGCTTTCAATGAATTCAAGTGCCTCTCCACCATCCAAATTGACCTTGTGTGTACATGTCCACATATTTCGATCTCCTCAACTTGGTGTATGAGGTAGTGTTCTTGAGCATTGAAAAATGTCGGAGGTAGATACTTTTGCATTTTATACATTAGCCGAGGAATTTCTCTCCTCCAATATTGTAGATCCTCTTTATGGATTTCTTTAGATGGCAACCACCTACACATGATTATATAAGAAAATCATACATTTGAACAACAAAGTATATACATTAATTCAAGTAAAACAATACATGCCGACAAGTTTTGAAACAAAATTTTTGCTTACCTCATGTATTTTCCAAGATCATATATAACTTCTTTTACATTGTTATCAAAGCTATCAGGGAGAGGTAGAGGTACGACATATTGTAATTACAAAAAAAGAATCATTATTTTTTTGAAAAAAATAAAATTAAAATACTAAAATGAAGTATTACCAAAATAGAAATCTACCAAAATAATTAACTTAATGAAGGTATGCCAGTCATTATTTTTTACCCCACCAAAGTCACCTTTCTTCGTTAATATATTCTTTATGTTTGAAGAGAATCCCATGGTAAATTTAATTTTTTGAATCGCCTCTTTTACAACATTTCTTTCTCGCTCTGTAAATAACCATGGAAGACAATTTCGTTCTCTGACATTTCTATCTGAATCAATCAAATTGTGCATTGCACGACTGGCTTCCTGAATGTCACTACAAATTTTGACAATTTTTTCTTTGTCATTCCTTCCATCTAAGATTCTCCACAATGTTTCGGTTACATTCTTCCCGATATGCATTGTATCAAACAAATGAGCTATTTGTAGGTGCTCATAGTAGGGAAACCTATTGAATTGTATGGGGTAATTTTTCATTCCTTGTGGAAGTTGACCATCAATGCCTTGACGACATTTATGAAACATAAATGTTTTAATTATACAACAATAATTGTTAGATGCAACGAACACAATTCAATACAAACAAAAATTGTAAAACATTTTGTGTGATACATAGTCGAATTGCTTACCTTGATGATTTCTACTATATGCCAACTTCCATAGGTGAGGTGTCATTCTTCGTGGTTTTATTGTAGTCTCTTTTTTCCCATTGAAAATATTTTTTTTGCTAGTTCGATACCTATGGTTCTTAGGGAGGAAGTTCCCATACTCATCAAACACCTCATTTCCTAAACTTTTTGAATGACGACATTTCATCCTAGGACCACAAACTGGACATGAAAATTTACCCTTCGTTTGAAGACCAGCAATATATGGATTAATAATGTGAAATGTAATATTAGTTATATAACAAGGAATTAATATTAGAAACATGCATGTTATTTTGTAAAATTATATACTATTAAAGTGAAATAGTGTGATGTTACATACCACAAAAATGTGTTAGCCCTAGGGCATCATGAATTTTCCATGTAAGTATTCCATGGAATTGAAAATACTTTTTTCCTATTGGTATAGAGATGTCGTACATAGTGATTCCAACCCATAACTTTAATAGCTCGTCGAGCAGAGGCTCAATATATACATTCATATATTTCACTTGGTACTTACCTAATTGGTTGAAAGTACATGTAAATAATACCTTGTTTATGTATAATAAATAATGCATTAATAACGAATAAGAGTACAAATGAAATGGCGCTACGTACAAAAAAATATTGTAAACAAATATGTAGAACAATCATTGCCAATGTTGTGTGTGTAACATCCTTCTCTTGCGCGCACTGAATGAACTTATTCTTTGATGAAATTTCCTTGCAATTGATCCAGATTATTATACTATTAAGCATTTGGTTTTGATTATGAGGCGTTATGGGTTGATGACATGTCGTTTTGGGGTTTGATTGTTGTATATATGACATTTATGCATATTATTAGATGATATGATTATGGATATATTTCTGACATGATTTGTTGATGATGCAGGCTGACGATATCTTGCAAACCAAACTCACATGTGGAGTAGAGGGGTCACACACGACTACCAGAGAGGTTGAGGGAGAGGTGTGGACAATAGCCCTGCCACAACCTACTAGCACTCCCGTTGTGGCTCGAACTGTAGGTTAACGATTACCTAGTTCGAGAAGACCCACGATGTCGTGAGGGCAGACTGCGATAGTCACTCACGATGATTCTAAGGGGCACAAAATAAGGTAGGGGCCTTATTCCTTAGAGGCCCTTAGTCTCCCACAAAATCACCTGGCGAAGTACTGAATCTAGGGGTTTTTGATGTCTACCAAGTCAGTCAAGAGGCGAGTGGAAACCTTGGAGCTTGTAGTGCGTCCTGAAGGGCACGCCACGCAAGGCAAATAGAATGGGGCGAGTGGCACCCTTGGAGCACCTAGTGTGTCCTGAAGGGAACTTCGCATTGTTAAATAATAAATGAATAAACATATATGACCTTAGAACGAATACTGTGATGAGAAATATTTAAAAGAAATTCCCTAATAAAATGTTGCCCAGCCTAGGAAATTAAAGTCTAGGTCTAAGAAATACTTGTGATAAAAATAAAAATATGTATTTATATAACAATAAAAATAAAAATGAATAAATAATAATGATAATCATCATTAACCATGTGACGAGAAAGGGGTAAGCAATTCATTAATTTAAAAAAAAAAACAAAAAAAACAAAACTTTTGGGGGATAAAATTTAAAAAGGGGGAAAAGGGGAAATAATTGTTTTGGATCATATGTTAATTTAAAATTTATTAATTAAAAAGGGAACGGGGAAAAAGTTAATTTTCTACACCTGTCAATTTGGGTTTTAAATGATTTTAGGTGGGTGAGGGAAATAGGGGTAATTAATTAATTAAGGAAATTAATTTACGGTGCAATGTAGGGGATGGGTGACACATGTACGGGGAGGATTATTATGAATTAAATTATTAAAAATAAATTAAATGGGAATTAGGGAAATTAAATGACTTAGAAACTCTATATAATGGAGAGAGGAGAAGGATGATGGATCTCTTATGTTATGTGTAACGTTACTTTGCAGAATTTTATACTTGACTGACTTAGCTTGTGGGAGTTGGGATACCCAGCTCGGTGAGGAGTGGTAGCTCGGCCTTGCGAGGTGATCTGGGAGCTAATTGATCTCTATTTTAGTGTGTGTGGCCCATTTGCAACTCCGGGGGCTAAGGGGGAAGAAGATAACCCCTAGCGTTGGCTGGGAGGTATTGGTGAAGTCTCATCGGTCGAAAAGCGGGAGTTGCATGGAGCGAGCGAGACAACAACTCAGAGCGAGCGACTTGGGCTATGATACACTTCCTTTAATTTTTCATGATATATTATTAGAATACTTATGCTTTTAGTTCTGTATTTTTTTTGGGTAAAGAAAATGATGGTCTTAATATTTAGTTGATAACTGAATCCCCCCATAGCCGTAAGATCGCCATTGATTGTTTCCCTTGGCTTCGATCCCTGCATGTCTTGACCATCCTATGGTTTATTGATTTGTGATGATTTTCAGTTTATTTTTGCCTTCGTTCCTAACTCATCAGTCCATGCCTGAGCAGTTGGCCAGGATCTGGATCTACAGTTGTCACTTCGGTGTTAATAGACATATGGATCCAAATTCCATGATTTTTTGTGCATGGATGATGAGCAAAGGATTTTTTGCACAATCGTCTACCCCTGCTTATTGAGGGTCTTTGTGCCTTATTGTGTTGAGTTAATCCTCCATTGTTATCATTCCTATTTCCCTAATTTTTAAATCTGCGTTTTTTTTATTTGGTGTACTCCTTGCCGAGTATATTGCTTTGTGTTTTTATATAATGAAGGCGTTTTCATCCCTGGATATAATGCTCTGGAGATTTTCCACTTTTAAGACCACGGCCATAGCTTGATTACCTGGTGAATTTGGTCATTTCATTGTCTTCATTTCGTTTCTTATTTCATTACGATTGACACTTGTTGATATTTCCCTTGTTGTTGGATAAGACTGTGTTTTTGCCCAAGTGTTACCTGGCATTTTTGCCCATTTTCCAAGGCTGCAATTTTCTAGTCTTTGGACCGAAATCATTGCTTTTTAACCTCAACAATTTACCTGAAACCTCTGCGATTTTGGCCATCAATCCCAACACACATCTATGCTTTCTTCACTGTGAAAATGACGTCCTTTCACATGAATTTTTCCCCAGTACGTTTAATTTATTTGTGCATTTCGACTGTGTAGAACAATGATTATATATTTCCAACCCGTGGTGAGTAATGTACCACGACTTCATTTAATGGCATTGTGATTACAATTCATGGCAATTATGATTTTATTGATGGCAATGCGAATGTATATTTCTTTATTGACAACGTTTATATATTTCCGTGAGTATGAATCGTTACCAGAATTTCAATCCTTTGGTTTTTATTTTGGTCTCAATACTCTTGATTAATATTTATTATGGAGTAGGAATAGCGTATGGATGTGCCTGGCAGTGAGCCCTTTAATTGAGACAGTTATACCACCTGGAGGGTGAATGTAACCATGCGTTTTATTTTTATTACCAGTTGTCCGCCCAATGAATCCAGGCTGCGTGTATCACTTTTGACTGCGTTTTTCCTTTTCTGACAGTAAGGTGGTGCCTTGAGACACTACGAGAAATTTTTCCTAGAGAGCATGCTCTTGTTACTCCAGAACCTCTTCAAATTTTCCCAGATTGTTAAATCCTGTGACTTTGCTTGATACCTGGCGTGTTACCCTCGTTAGGAATGTGTTTCCATCAATGAGGGCATGTGTTGCAAGAGGTTCTTATTTATTAACATCACTTGACCATGAAATTATACCATTGACTGATATGACTTTATCACTGTCTGCATTTTAACTTCATTGCCAAAAAAATTATATTATGACAACCACCTTTTTTTTGAAGATAGCATTCATAAATTATATTAATGATAGCCATGGCCTTTAATTTATATTATTAATGATAGTAATGACAACCACTGCCTTTAATTTATATTAATGACAACCATGATCTGTATTTGAGCAGACAACCCTTAGATTAACTTAGACTAGACTTGTTGGTTAGTTTTCGTATTTAATTAAAATAGACTTGTCCATTTAGATTGAATTTATTGTTTATAGCTTTAGTATTGACTTAATTTTAGACTTGCTCCATTTGATTGGCATTTCATGTTAAATTTGATGGTACATTAAAGACTAATTGTAAATTATTATCGTCAACAAGTGTGATGATTGCAACTTGTACCTTGATATTGTTAATGTTGGTTATGACATCAACTGTAAGGTTAGATTGTATTTAGATATTAATTTAGAATTGCCAATTTAGATTGTCATTAATGCTAAATTAGATTGGCGTATATTGACTAAATTGTGATTTAGACATGCTAAATTTGAGTGCAAGTTATGTTAATTTAGATTGGTAATTATTGACTAATTTAAGACTTGATTAATGGTTGGGTGGTTGGCTGAGTCATTTAATATCTTGCGCTCTCTTGTTGACATCATGTCGCATCTTGCTGATCCATTGCTTGGGGGTGGGTGCAGTCTTGTGTCAATTGTTCTGCCTCCTAGTGCGTTGGATTTTCTTGAATCCTTGGTCCCGTTAGTATTGTTGTGCCAAGGTTATTGACGCGTCTATCATCTGGGGACATAATGATTCCTGATGAGGGGATCATGGCGCACCCTATTGGATAGCAGGGAATGATAACTTGACCAGAGTCGGTACCTTCCGAGTGAGTGTTGTTGAAAGTTGTAAGTTTTCTTTTGGCACACCTTGAGGTTCTAGTCTTTAGTCGTCAAGGTCATTGTGTCGGGAGGGGGGTGTTGTTCCTTAGCTTGTAGGTGTGGTCTTGTTTGCGTCGGGCAGGTAGTTGTTCCTCTTTGTTGTTCTACGCATGTTGTGCCCAATTTCCCTTGTGCCAGTGCATGGAGTCATACTTGACTGTTGCTTGGACTGCGTGCTTGCATTCATCGTCAGCGGTGTGGTTAAACTGTTGTCGTCGTCATCTTCTTTCCTTAGAAAAAAAAAAAAAATTGCACTTCCGCTTCGCTTGTAGTCGTAATGATGGGAGCGTTACATATGGTATCAGAGCAGGTTCAACCCGCGACTTGGGATCACTACAGATATTGTTGATATGATTTGATTATAATATTTCTAATTAAGTTGACTTATATTCGTGCAGGTAATCATGGTTATAGGATGTCGTGGAGGCAGACGACGGGGTGCTAGGGGAGGAGGCGCGACGCCTCCAGCAGCATCCACGCCAGAGGGGTCTAACCCCCAGGGAGACGAACAGGTTGTCGAGAAGGAGTAGATAGTGGTGGGTGATGTTGTTGGACTGATGAGATCTTTTCAGCGCATGTCTGAGGCATTGATTAGCTGTTTGGACAAAGATGAGGCCAGGGCATCGACACCCCTTGAGGGTCCACCACGCGCTCTGGTCGGTATTGGTAGCATTCACCGCGAACTCAAGAAGGTCAAATTTCCTGAGTTCTTTGGTGCCCCGGACGGCGTAGCTGCCGAGGCATGGTTGGAGAATATGGCGATGTGCTTTGCACTTCGCGACTACACCTGCAACATGAAGGTCCGCATGGTGGTCTTTCAAATAAAGGGGAGCACTCTTCTATGGTGGAAGACACTCCTACCACAACTAAACATGGCCATCGAAGACGTGTCATGGGAAATGTTCGAGGAACGGTTCCGAGAGAGGTACCTTTAAGAGGAATTCATTGAGCGTCATCTCAACGAGTTCAATGCCTTACGACAGGGCGACCATATGGTGCCTGAGTACGAGGCTCATTTTATGGAGTTGCTTCGGTATGCTCTGCATCTTAATATTGAGAAACTTAAGGTCAACAGGTTCGTGTTCAACCTTAATGGTAACATACATGCAAAGGTTAGGATTCTAATGCCTCAGATCCGGAACAAATGAAATAAAGATCTGGAAATAGTATAAAAAAATACACATGTGAGACCAAAATAAGCAAAGTGATTTTATTGATGTCATTCCAAGTTACAATCATAACCCATTTTCAAATCCCTACGAGGATATGGACCAAGATCAGATTTAGAGATCTTCGATGGGCACCATACAAAAATACTCTTACAACAAGAGAAGACTGAGACTAGAAGTCTGGATCAGCTTAGCCACGAAATATCATTGATTGAATCTGCAAAATATTCCCTATCGGTAATGAAATGTAATTCATATACAAAGAAGAATACACACACTATCAAGATAATATGATCAACCTTTCACAAATAAGTTGTTGAAATATGTATCTCAATCCTTGAATCCTTCTATCTTCAATAAGACCCTACTATCAACAAGAGGGTTAAGACTCTAAGATAACTCAGAATGAATGAAAGTAAGTAATCTCACAAGAATAAGAACATACCTTATATCGGAAAATTCTTCCTTGTTCTCCCCTCCTTTGTCCCTTCCTTTGATCAACTTTTATCTTTCTCAAAAGAAGTTGTAGTAGTTTCAAACTACCATTAGTTAAGTCTTAATAGACTAAATATTAGTTAGGGACAAATAATAATAATAAAGGGTTTATTAAATAATAACTAATAGGTGGGACCCCTAATCTTTTAAATATTTTTAAGCTTGATTTCCTCCTTGTCGCTCCTTAATTTATTTTTAAAATAAACCATGCCACCTCATAAATACACACATAAACAATCACTAGAATATTCCCTTGTGTCTCCCCAAAATTATCCATGCATATATCAAATAAATAAATGTATCATGCCACCACAAAAAATAAATAAGAGTGTTGTCCAAAAATGAAGATAATAGTATCATATTGTCCCAAAAATGAAGATAATAGTATCAGATTGTCCCAAAAATAACCAAAACATACAAATTTTCCTACAATAATCAAAAGTCATGTTTACTATGAGAAGCAATCTGCTTCTTCCTACTACTTGTTTCGTTTTCTACTATGTTTGTATAGATGATCTTCCTCGTGTTTGGTTGATTGGATGCATGACGTTGAACTGCACTAAGAGTTGGATACTGTTCATTATTCAGTTGGACGTGAGAGGTAACTAGCTGGGAGGAGTCACTAGAAGATTTGGCATGAATGAGTACTTTTGTACCTTTGCTTGACAAAGGTTCAGGGATGGTTGTCTTAAGTCTCTTTCTTGCATGTGAGGACTGGACATGGGATGCAATACGATAAATTTGTTGGGCATGTTGGTTGTGTGGAGGTGGAGGAGGAAATGGCGATGAAACAGTGGGCCAACCATGATGATGGACTTCAGGTTGATTTAAAATATCTTTCCAACCATCATTAATAGGGACCTCTAGCTAAAGTGAGACATAAGGTGGAAAATTCTGAAAGATTATGATGAGGTTGGTAAGCGGGTCTATGTGGTATAGGATGTGACTGGAATACTCTTTGACCCACCAAGTTGAAGAACCCAATTTGAGATAGTTGATTTAACTCTTGAGGATCAACATCAAAGTGAATGGGGAATTTGGGTCTCCTATTACCCCTTTACCAAAAATGATTTCTTCCCCTGCCTCTTCCATGGCTTCCTCTGCTAAAGAAACTCATTGTCTAACAACAATCTTAGATCATAATATAGAACATGAAGACTAATCAACCATCAATTAACTTTGTCTAAAGATAAACTCAAACATTATGTCTTATTATTTAACACACAAGCATGCATGTCATTAATCCATTACTCTCTATACAATAATCATAGTCATTCTTCCAATTAAAATTCACAATTGTATTTATCTAGAACATGGATACTTAATAAAACATGGGATGTGATTTGGGTTTATAATAAACAAAAAGTGTTATTTATGAAAATGAAAAAAATGATTATTTCTCTAAATAAGACCCATTCTTAACCAAGTCATTTGAATAATCACACCATCTTCATACCCAATTGTAGGTCTCGAATAATACTCATTGTTCTAATTCAAAACTCCCTTTTCAAATTACAGGGTTTATATAAAATAATATTTCTTTTAGAACAAAACATCGAAAAAAAATGAGGGTTGTATAATTTGTGTAAAACGAAATTATGGAGGGAAGTGATAACGATCAATGTTATTTCCACATACAAATATCATCCATCAATCATCAACACATATGATCAATTCAAACCTTCAAACTAAAACTTTGAATTTTTGTATTTTGTAATCTTGGGAGTTAAATTGACCAAACAAAATATATCAACAAATAGTCTGAAAACTCTTTTTTATAATTTCTTGTAGAAATAATCATATTTAAACTTTTGAATTTTATCCATTTGAACCCTATTTTTCCAAGATAGTATAGCCATAATAACAGAATGAATCCATTTCAGGGCACAATAACTATTCCCATTTTTATGTTGATATATACATTTTCCATATATATTTCCAAATGCCAGAACTGTGTTTTATCAAAGAGTGGCTTCCCTTTAAAAATATATGCAAAACGAGACTTGAAACCAATAAACCAACCAAATACCAGCCCAAAATATGATGTCCACTTCACACACATGCTTATCATTTACATCCAACACTTCCAACAAGCAATTCAAAATGATGATAACAAAATCGTGGAGACTGAAGGTAGGGTTTATATCTTTG
>ML802945.1:114900-125600 GCA_009831015.1 Picea engelmannii
AGGCATCACGGGAGGCAATAGTAGCACTGAGTTGTTGCACTTCTTGTTGGGTCTCAAGGAAACCAGATTGCAGGGTGTTGAAGCGAGACTCTAGTTCTTGGCTATGGGTATGGGCCATGATGATGGGTGAACTGAAAAGGGAGTGGATGGGGTCAGAAAGTTTTGCTGAAAAATGATATGGATGAAAGTGATAAGGGAGAAGAGATGAATCTAATGGAATAGGTCGCAAATAATGGTCTGAAGAATGCTGCAGTGCTGAAATCCCCAAATTCTGAACCAGAGAGTATTTACTTAGCAACCCGAACATAGATGCGCGTCAATAGATCTCGCCGGTTTAATTTGTTTATGTTGTTGTTTATGTTCCCCAAGGGTAAGGTATTCAAGGGTTCTACAGACAAGGGTTTTCCCTGTGCTATAGCTCTCTAATATACGTGCGGGGTCCAACAGTAGTACTCGGCCCAATATCTCAGGGCACTAACTAAGGAGGATAGACCGTACCCTTAGTCGTACTACCCGGCTACCCAGGTACTAGAGAGTATCTTCCCGAGTGTTGTTCTCGGTGACACTATAGCAATCCGGCGGCCGATAGGTTTATCTAAAGAGGGCTTCAGGAAATCTAGGTCGATCCATACACAGGTGTTGTTTGATGCGCTACCACTCGAAGGGGTACCAACAGGGGTTACAAGGGTGGCCAACAGATGTGCACTTAAGAACCACTTGTATTTCCTGCATGTATGAATCCCTCAACCGCATGTTTATGCGCGTAACGACAGATCTCTGTGGCTTAAAGACGTCGGAATACGTCTCTACCCTGGAAAAAAATACCCACAATTTCTTCCAAGGAAAGTGATCTGATACCACTTGCAAGATACCAGATATATAAAATATGCAGAACAGAAATAAAATGCTAGAAATGGCATAATAACAGTAAAATATCCAACATAATCTTCACAATACATAGAAATGATATACGAAATAGCAATAGAAAAAGCACTTTGATTCAGAAAGCAATGTTCACAGGCCTCTTCGAGGGGGAAACCTCCAGTCGAGCAGTGCTCTGTTACAATAATCTCCAAGCTAGGGTTCACATATCGTCGCCCCTTATTTATACTAAATATGTCTATTAAGAGAAGCATCTAGATGAAGATCCTTCTAGAAGCGGAAGCTTCTATTAGGTCTTCTTACATCCGCCTTATTCTATTGTATTGAAAGGCCTTACTAATATTGACCTTTATTACATCCTAATACATTGATCTACCTATGTGCGGGTTAGGACCTTAACATTTTCACCAAGTATCCTATTGACCCTATTTGTATCAGGACGGGTGGATGGTGTGATGGCGAATCCTAGTTGCATGCTAAGGAATTTTGGCCAAGAGAGTACATTAATCTCTCGTCCGGTCAGGTTCTCAACTTGAGCTTTGAATTCTTGAAATCTTGCAAGGACTCCATCCTTGATCTTTAGGAAGTAAATCCAAGTTTTCTGAGAGTGATCATCTATGAAGAGTACATAGTACAAATATCCATTTAGGGAGGCAACAATCATTGGCCCACACACATCTGAATGTATCTAGTTCAAAATTTTCTTGGATCTATTGTCACTACTCAAGAAGGACCCTTTGACATTATTTCCAAGGGCACAACCTCTGTAAACAACTTTATGTTGAATTTGTATCTTTGGAAGGCCTATTATCATTTTCCTTAGAGTTGGAAGAGCTCTATAATGAATGTGAGCAAGTATCTTATGCCATAGCTCACTCAATATGATAATATCATGTAACATGGCCTGGACTAGTCTGATGGTCGACCTGTATAAGTTTATTTCTTGAACACCAATTACTCTGGAAGAATTTATATGTGAGTCCTTGTTCCATGCAAGAATTTTTCCTTCAAAAAAGGTAACCTTGTAGCCTTTGTCTTCTAAGGCAGAAATGGAGACAAGGTTCCTCTTCATCCCAGGTACATATAGTACCTCACTTAACTGAAGAGGTATGCCAGAATCTAGTTGGAATGTAGAAGTCCCAACCCCTTTTACATTATATATGGCATTGTATCCAAGTACAACATGTAGATTTTTCTCTTTCTCAACAAGATCTGTCAAGTGATCTCTAAATCCGGTCATGTGCCTGGAGGCACCACTGCCAATTAACCAAGTATCATTATCAGTAGGAACCATACCTTAGAGTGCTAAAATGAATAAGAAGGATTTTTCTTTGATGTCTTCATCTCTATGAAGTCTTGGCTTCTAGGAATTGCATTTGCTTGATTCATCAATCTTATCTTCCATCATAGTTATGTTCATCATATTTTTAGATTCTTCACAAACCCTTGCCAACTGACTAGAAAACCTAACGACTAGGCTAGGCTAGCAACCTTAGGTTTTGTTGGGCTTATGAATGCCAACAATAATCCTTGAAAGTCGGAAGAACACCGGTGACCTGAAAATCTCCTTCAATGAGCTGCAAAAACCCTAAATCTGAATTTTCTATGGAAAATTGTGAAACCCTAGAAACCTTAGGGCCAAAAATGAAAAATTCTCAGAATTGAAATCTGAAGATTGTTGGAGGTGCACTGAAGGATGTCATACACTCCCATACATTTTTTATCCCCAAAGCTCAAGTATAAGGTGTTTAAATATCCAAACAAGAGAGGGTCGTACGAATTTTTGGAAACCCTAAGAGGTCGTACGGTTCTGCAAAAGAGAGAGAATGACTGCTAGAAGTTTGTGCAATGGGTTCTTCAAGACCTATGCTCTGACACCATGTTGAATTTTCACTCTGTTTGGCTCAAGCATGAGGTTTATTTCATTTTATTCATGTGCTTGAACCATAAAAAAATGCAACTACACCATTCACAATTACTGCAATAACCAAGATAACAAGAAGAAATACCATGCACAAGAACCCAAGAAATATGTTGGGAAAACCCTTCTCAACAAGGGATAAAAACCCATCAATCCTTTGCTATATTCTCAAGAGAAGATCCTCCAACCATGAAACCTTAATGCACACAAGAGGGTGCTCTACAACCTTGAAACTTCCATCGAAGAGAGGTGTGCACTTCAGCCCTAGAAGATGTACTTGCTGAAATTTCCAAATAACAAGTGAGAAGTGTGTTTCCTCAATGGGGAAATCACCTTTATTTATACTAGACTGGACAGAACAAAAGTGGTGTATGTTGGCACAATAAGGTCGACCTCAATAACTCAGAAAATAATTAATCATTAGAATAGACATTAATTATCTTTCACACATGGTGGAGTCGACCTGTACCCTTTACATCACAATTAGGGTTACATGTAAATCTTACTCTCAAACAATATACAAGGGATCTCACACATCCACTAGTGCTCAGCCACTAGGGTCATTTCCATATGTGCTCAACCACAGGGACGTCCTACTCAACATATCTATATCTCAGTGAGTCCACATGAGGATCATTTGGAGTACCATATCAAGCCTGATTCAACTGAGTCCACAAGGTAGGAGACCACGCATCATAAAAACTCAGTCCAGAGTCTGACGCACACCCATCATGAGATTATAAGCACCACTAGCTATGAGCCAAGTATCCTCACCAGGTATCACAGATCCTGAGAAGGCAGAAAATAAAACATAATCTCCAATATTTTCTTTGGTCATATTTGTAGGTGGCTCATCATCTTCAACTATATGGGCATGTTGTCTCGTGTTGTTTCTCTTCTTATATTCTTCCCTTCTGACATAACAATTCTTATCAATGTGTCCCATCTTATCATAATGTGTCCTTCTTATACTTTGCTTTGGCTGCTTCTTATTCAGGTTCTGGTATATTTTCTTTTATGAATTTTTCTAGGTCATTCTCTTCAAGAATGAGTCCAATTATGTACTTCCAATCACATAATTTTTCCACACCTTCTAACTTGTCAACAAGATTAGTACTTATAGACATCTTGACCCTTGTCAACAAGATTAGTGCTTATAGACATCTTGACCCAGAGCTGAGAAAATGACCAAAAAATGAAAGTGCTCAAAAAGTGATTCTGAACTTACCAGTAGATGCGTTGCGCTGAGGTGAGTAGGCTGGAGTTTTCTGCCTTAAAAAATTTCAAGTTTTACCCCTTGAAACTTGATCTGTGAAAATCTGGACTAATACTTCTGGTATTGGTTCTGGTTTCCTAGTTTTCTGGTTTTCTATTACCAATCAAAACTAGAGTTTGACTTTCTGGAGGCTCTGGCCACTGAAAAGGTGTGCTCAATATGCCAATGAGTTCACTAATCTATTGCACACTTCCCTAGATGGTTTTTTGTCTGAAATTGCCTTCCAATAAAAATCCCTAATTTTTTTTTTTTTTTTTTAATGATTGCAAGCCAAAAGTATACGATGGAGCGAGACGACACGAGACAGATGGTCAATGCGGCTAGGGCCTAAACCCTAGCTGCCTCCACACTGGTTTTCATTTGCAGGGGTGCAAATATTTGCCTATAGAAGCCGCTCAGGGTTCCCTGCATCCAGGGCCACGGATCGGTGTTTTCAGAACGTCCTGCCTGAGTTTCGCCTGCGTTTTTGCATGCGTTTTGGAGCAGCGGTCTTGGCCTCTGTATTCTTGTTTGCTGGTGGTCAACGACCTGCTACGATGGCCCCAGATCCGATTGCGGAGAGATAAAAATATCCTCTGGAAGCATTCAAAGCGTTAATCTGCTCGACAGGACCCAAATCCAAGCCTTCTCTCTCGTCTAAGTTTGTTAAGAAGTTGGAGGAGATCCCTTCTCTAGAGCTATCTCCAGAGGGACCTTGCAAGCTTGCCCTCCTTCTAGCCGAAAAGGCCCTCATCGAAAAGTTTACAGGGTTATGGCCTAGCCCCAAAACGGTGGAGGCATGGATTTTGAGATCTTGGCTACTTATTTTGAAAGGTGATGTTTTCATTCATCCCTGTGGTCAAGGGTTTTTCATTGTTGAGTTTGATCTTCAAGATGATAAATATTTGATCTTTAGCTCCGACCCCTGGTTCTAAGGTAGTTCCAGTTTATGTATGAAGCCTTGGTCTCATTCATTTGATCCTTTGAAAGATTTGTTATCTTCTGCTCCTATTTGAGTTAGGCTCCCAAATCTTCCCTTGCATTTTTGGGGTTTATCCTTTGTCTAGGCCATCAACAATACTTTAGGAAGGTTTCATTTTAGAATCCCTAAAATAGAAAACTACAACATTTACACATACGCTTGGATTTGTGTAGAAATAGATTTCAGCAAAGGGTTTCCATCCGAAATCATCTTGATAGGGGATAACTATTTATGAAAAAATTGTTTTACGGTGTCCATCTTGTTTTGACACAAGAAACTTTGCATCCCAATGCCCCATGGGTCCTAAGAAATATTGAAATCAGCATAAGTCAACTTGGTGGGTTGGCTCCCACATTCATCATCAACTTATTTCCACGGAAGGTTCTTCAAATGCTAACCCTCCCAAGGAGGAGTCCAAATAGGCTCCTCTGAAATCCAGTGTTGCTCCATCCAATGAGAAATATCTAGATATGGGTCCTCCATTGGAAGATTTAAAATCTGAAATAGAGGATGTCAAGGTCCCATATGAGACTATCAAGAAACCCGAAATGTCGCAAGAAACACCTCGAAAGTTCAAAGAGGATTCGACTTCTCCAGATTCGGGTAAATAAAGGGAGGTTCACCCCAACTCCATTCCTCTTGTAAGTTGGGAAGATGAGGTTGATGAAGCTAAGGAATTATATAAGGGACTTCTGGTGTAGAAATCCCCCCCTTCTTCGACATGCGGGGGAAAATCATGCTATTGAATTTGAGGTACCAGTTCAAGAAAAACAAGAAGTATCACATCAAGGAAATACATGAAACATAGACATCACAAATTCTCCAACATATGCAATTGAAGATTGGATGGTAGTCGAAAAGAATAAGAAAGCACATGTAACATCACAGTCAATGGTAACACACAGTCAATCCCACATGTCGGTCAAAACGGCAATCTCTTCCCCAACGAGTTAATTTAGATGCAGTGTCTCTTCACTTTTATCCTCAGATTTTTTTTGTTAGTATATTCAATAAGGTTATTATTTGTGAAGTTTTCATTTGAGTATTTGAGCCCGTCATTTGTAGCTTGTAGTAGTGGACTAATTGAGGCCTCGTATTGGCTTAAATTTTGAAAGACTTTGTAACCTCTCAGCGGTTTTGGTTGCACCCTTTTTTGATAATAAAATTTCCCAGTTCTTGTGAAAAAATAAGTATTGGGATGTATAGTCTAAGGATACAGATATGATATGTTATAGGAAGGTAGTCAATACTGTTTTTTTGTTTTTGTTCAAAAACTCTGAAATATAATTTTGTTGTAATTTCTTTGTGAGCTCTATTGTAGTTTTTATTAATATAAAACATCCTAGTTACATTTAAAAAAAAAAAAAAAAATTAATTAAGTAATCAATAATAATTTAATTAATCGAAATGTCCCCAATGTGTAGGACAGTCGGTGATTGAGTGTGTTGTTAAGGCACTCTGTGATGTTAAAGTCATCGGTTTGAAACTTGTGGGGACAAAAAATCCAGCCATGTTAAGGGTTAGTGTGGCTCGGCCCGAGTGCGATCCCCGAGTGATTTTGACGTCTTAGATGCCCCTGAGTCATGGTTTCTCAGCCACAGACTAGTCCTGCAGGTCACAGACAAACTAGCAAACCAAAAAAAATAATTAATCGAAATAATAAAATCATCAGTAGTACAATTTGATGCTAAAGAAACATAATTATGACACTAAATTGACGTCACCGTGACACTATTATGACAAAAAAATTCAAACAACAATGATATTAAATAGGTAATTATGTCACAAAATGACACCAAAATGATGCATAAATAAAGTAATGTGGCACACAAAAGATGCAAATACGATGAAAACGTTCCATATTTCGATGCTAATAGGATAAACTACATCATCGGGATGACTCTAACATGATTTAAAATTATGTTAACATGATGCATAAAGACCAAAAAGCAATGCAAAAACACAATTTCCACTCACAAAAGATGTAAAATCGACACTATAATGTTGTTTTTTCAAAAATATTGACACAATTGAGATGCAACTTCATTGCAAAAATCTATTATACATCTTAATTATCATCACTAATACAATGCCCTAAGAAGCACATAATGAAATTATTAACACAACCATGCTGCAAATGGAAACATCCTCGAGTGCAATGTGTTTTGAATTATGTAAACTTGATTTTTTTTTACAGAAAAAGTGCACAATGATGCAATGCTACAACCTTATATTGTAGTAGGGATACTTAGTCCAAGCCTAAGACAACTCACTCTCTTGGTATTCCAACACGTGGTTAAGTTTGTAGACATGACCCAAAATTTTGGACACTAAATAAATGGAAAACTTAGTATCATCATCTAAAATAATGAAGAGGGAAAGTGATTTAGGAGAATCCTTGGGCTCGGGCAATCTGCATCACCCAAAAATATTTACATTCTACAAATAGGAAATAAGTCGAATAAGGATTGTGTTAATGGTCCATTTTATTTAGTCAATTTGTTGTAAATTCAAACTGTTGATTACTCATGCATTTATTCTTGCTATGTTGAAACTCGTGTTGAAACACGTGTTGAAAGTCATGTTGAAACTCAAGTTGAAACTCATGTTGAAACTCGTGCTGAAACTCATACTGAAACTCCCGCGTATAATGAAATTTTACAAGTGTCATGATATTTCTTTATTTGCAACACTATGGTCACATGCATTTGATTTTTCCACGCTGGTATGCATTCATGATGAGTCGCAGCTACCGTTAGGTAAAATAACTTGCGGCTAAAGGAAAAAGCATAACCTAAGGCCAAAAGGAAGTTGAAGCAATCTGGAAGATAGAGAGATAGTTTGGGTAACAACTCATTGTTGGAGGGAAGGAAAATCGTTTCAGAGCCGAGGAGGAGTTTTAAAAAGAAATGGATAAAGATGTTGAAGGGGATGGTGAACCACGAAGTAAGAAAATCGTAGAAGGTGGACTAGAGAGAAAGATTCTAGGTTGGGTGAGCATGCAGGAAGGGAGAAACAAAATCTCATCCCATACACAAATACCATTACCCTTTGGACGATTTTGTAGTGGTTTTCAGCCACGCAAGTAGCAATTCATGGATGTCTTTTAACCCAGGCTCGATGTATTATAGAAAATTGTTTCTCTGCATTGAATTAATAAACAAATGGTATTTAAATTCGTGGGTTTTTTCTAGTGTTTTAGTTTTGAGTGGATTTCCTTATTATTTGGCAAAAGTATTTATGTTTTTCTTTTCCACTGTGTATTTTGTAGCAGGGTGTGTGTTGTAACTATCTATGTGTTCCAGCATATATATATCTACATCAGTTGGTATCATATGTTAAGAACCAAATATCAATATAGCATAGAAAAACCTCATAATAAGTACTCAACGCCTTGAAAAAGATATAATTTCAGATAATAACTGTAGCGCACCTTTTCTGGCTACCAAGGTTTAAATGCTATTACAAGAAGACTATAACACCACTTTGTACATAACTCATACAGGTATTATAAATCCCATGCATTTAAACAAATAAACACATTCTACACAGAGTATTCATATGAGTTACTGCCATAATTACAATCAATAGCATTTCATACTAATTCATATACACAGTGGAAATCATGATAACATAAGCAGTAGAGTCATGCAAAACATGATTAAAACATAATCAGATACTTATCTTTTAACAGTGGTAGAATCCACCAACCAAGTGTAGGCCTTCCACGAACCTCCCAACCTTAGACCACACTGCTCATCAGCTCAGCAGTGGGTCACCCTCGAGTTGGGACTAAGCTCCACCCCAAGACAAGAAATCCTAGGCTAGTTTGAGGTTACAGGGAAAACAACACACAACCACAAGGAAGGGATTCTCTCCAAGGAACCTCCCACGCTCACTGCCCATAGACCCTCATTCCCCACATGCCTATTCCACCCCAGGAGTATACACCTTCTCTGTCACCTGGACAGTCCTTTGGATGCTAATCTCCCTTGCCTTGGGTTACAGGAATAGGCCGGACCGGAAGTCTTCGGGCTCTATGGAAGCTACAAGGTTCCTTCAAGGAGTTCTCTCCTTCCTCTGTGCACTCTCTCATCTGGAGGGAGTCGCTCACAAGTCCAACAACCTGTTCTTCCAATATTCAACCACCTCTCTCACCTAGAGAGAGTGTTGTACAAACTGGCCAACAAGCCACATAGGATCAAACACTACATGTCCACCACAATCCATGGGAATCCAAACACGAACACCCCAGGGCAGCTCCAGACTGGTGCAACAGTATAACCAGGCTTAGCAGGGACGAGACACTTCTGTTTTCTCAATTTGGCAACATGGAATAGACTCACACTCTGGATTCTCAGGAATGCGCGACGAGTCGTCCACGTAGGGGTTGATTCAGACTCCCCGGTTTAGAACAGAGAAGGGGTATACCAACTTTCCAGAACAAACATAGACTCTTTTCTGAAATCCACGTAAGCTTCTCGTTCAGGGAATATACACACCAGTTTTCTCAGAGCCAGACACATACTTTTCGAATCACAAGGACGCACGAAGGTTCTCTGTAGGAGTCGGGTTGGTAGTACTATCCAGGGCTCTGTACACGTTCAGACAATCGGGTAGAATGGAGGAGGAACCCTTCTCATGACTCACCCTGGTCGTTTTATTCGCATGCGTCAGGGTTGACACTTGTCATCCATGAAACTGCATGCATTCCACCATCATGTATCTCCCTTGTATGTTCTCCCCTTTCCAGAAACTTAGGATAAAACATAAAATGCACATGTCTTTTGGGATAATATTAAAATATTATTCCCAGGCTTAAGCCCCCTAGGCTTAGCCCCTAGGCTCAACACTTAGCCCCTTTTCCCACCTTCCAGCCCCTAATTCCTTGCCCACTCTATGGATGCTTAGTCCCCCTTCACTCATTCATCATGGTCGGTCTACACATGGCGGTGTTTATATTTTATTAATTGTTCTGCGTGATTACATATACAACAACAGGCTCCTGGCCTTCAACACTCAGGCTCCCTGGCCTAACAAACACATAAGCCTCTAGCTTATAAAAACTTGGCTCACCAACCTATAAAACATAATTACAATTCCTTTCAGAACATGGTTTACAATGGGTCTCGGCCTTGGAGACACTACAATCCCCCTCCCCTTATTTTTGCACTATCCTCAGTGCAACTTTACACAACATCTGTAAGCTTTTCAAAAAATTTCAAAAAGATGCGGGTACTCTGCCCGCATAACATCTGCATGCTCCCATGTCGCGTCCTCGGGACTGTACCAGGTCCACTGGACCTTTACAAGATCTATAGATCGATTATGAAGCTGTTTGCTTTTCCTGTCCAATATGCACACATGATGCACTTGCAGGACACCTTCTGGTTCCACCTGAATCACATTCCAATCGATAACATGATTAGCATCAGCTACATATTTCTTAAGCAGTGAAACATGAAACACATTATGTACAGTCATAGATGTAGGTAATGCAAGCATGTATGCAACCGTCCCAATCCTTTCCAGAATCTCAAATGGCCCACAAAATCTTGCTGCCAACTTGGCGCAACTTCCCAGCTTTAGGGAACTCCTGTTAGTTTTCACTTTCAGGAAAACATGGTCACCCACTTTGAATTCTCTATGGGTTCTGTTAC
>ML802945.1:228925-240954 GCA_009831015.1 Picea engelmannii
CAAAGATATAAACCCTACCTTCAGTCTCCACGATTTTGTTATCATCATTTTGAATTGCTTGTTGGAAGTGTTGGATGTAAATGATAAGCATGTGTGTGAAGTGGACATCATATTTTGGGCTGGTATTTGGTTGGTTTATTGGTTTCAAGTCTCGTTTTGCATATATTTTTAAAGGGAAGCCACTCTTTGATAAAACACAGTTCTGGCATTTGGAAATATATATGGAAAATGTATATATCAACATAAAAATGGGAATAGTTATTGTGCCCTGAAATGGATTCATTCTGTTATTATGGCTATACTATCTTGGAAAAATAGGGTTCAAATGGATAAAATTCAAAAGTTTAAATATGATTATTTCTACAAGAAATTATAAAAAAGAGTTTTCAGACTATTTGTTGATATATTTTGTTTGGTCAATTTAACTCCCAAGATTACAAAATACAAAAATTCAAAGTTTTAGTTTGAAGGTTTGAATTGATCATATGTGTTGATGATTGATGGATGATATTTGTATGTGGAAATAACATTGATCGTTATCACTTCCCTCCATAATTTCGTTTTACACAAATTATACAACCCTCATTTTTTTTCGATGTTTTGTTCTAAAAGAAATATTATTTTATATAAACCCTTTAATTTGAAAAGGGAGTTTTGAATTAGAACAATGAGTATTATTCGAGACCTATAGTTGGCTATGAAGATGGTGTGATTATTCAAATGACTTGGTTAAGAATGGGTCTTATTTAGAGAAATAATCATTTTTTTCATTTTCATAAATAACACTTTTTGTTTATTATAAACCCAAATCACATCCCATGTTTCATTAAGTATCCATGTTCTAGATAAATACAATTGTGAATTTTAATTGGAAGAATGACTATGATTATTGTATAGAGAGTAATGGATTAATGACATGCATGTTTGTGTGTTAAATAATAAGACATAATGTTTGAGTTTATCTTTAGACAAAGTTAATTGATGGTTGATTAGTCTTCATGTTCTATATTATGATCTAAGATTGTTGTTAGACAATGAGTTTCTTTAGTAGAGGAAGCCATGGAAGAGGCAGGGGAAGAAATAATTTTTGGCAAAGGGGTAATAGGAGACCCAAATTCCCCATTCACTTTGATGTTGATCCTCAAGAGTTAAATCAACTATCTCAAATTGGGTTCTTCAACTTGGTGGGTCAAAGAGTATTCCAGTCGCATCCTATACCACATAGACCCGCTTACCAACCTCATCATAATCTTTCAGAGTTTAATTTTCCACCTTATGTCTCACTTTAGCTAGAGGTCCCTATTAATGATGGTTGGAAAGATATTTTAAATCAACCTGAAGTCCATCATCATCGTTGGCCCATTGTTTCATCGCCATTTCCTCCTCCACCTCCACACAACCAACATGCCCAACAAATTTATCATATTGCATCCCCTATCCAGTCCTCACATGCAAGCAAGAGACTTAATACAACCATCCCTGAACCTTTGTCAAGCAAAGGTACAAAAGTACTCATTCATGCCAAATCTTCTAGTGACTCCTCCCAGCTAGTTACCTCTCACGCCCAACTAAATAATGAACAGTATCCAACTCTTAGTGAAGTTCAACGTCATGCATACAATCAACCAAACACGAGGAAGATCATTTATACAAACATAGTAGAAAAGGAAACAAGTAGTAGGAAGAAGCAGATTGCTTCTCATAGTAAACATGACTTTTGATTATTGTAGGAAAATTTGTATGTTTTGGTTATTTTTGGGACAATCTGATACTATTATCTTCATTTTTGGACAACACTCTTATTTATTTTTTGTGGTGGCATGATACATTTATTTATTTGATATATACATGGATAATTTTGGGGAGACACAAGGGAATATTCTAGTGATTGTTTATGTGTGTATTTATGAGGTGGCATGGTTTATTTTAAAAATAAATTAAGGAGCGACAAGGAGGAAATCAAGCTTAAAAATATTTAAAAGATTAGGGGTCCCACCTATTAGTTATTATTTAATAAAACCTTTATTATTATTGTTTGTCCCTAACTAATATTTAGTCTATTAAGACTTAACTAATGGTAGTTTGAAACTACTACAACTTCTTTTGAGAAAGATAAAAGTTGATCAAAGGAAGGGACAAAGGAGGGGAGAACAAGGAAGAATTTTTTGATATAAGGTATGTTCTTATTCTTGTGAGATTACTTACTTTCATTCATTCTGAGTTATCTTAGAGTCTTAACCCTCTTGTTGATAGTAGGGTCTTATTGAAGATAGCAGGATTCAAGGATTGAGATACATATTTCAACAACTTATTTGTGAAAGGTTGATCATATGATCTTGATAGTGTGTGTATTCTGCTTTGTATATGAATTACATTTCATTACTGATAGGGAATATTTTGTAGATTCAATCAATGATATTTCATGGCTAAGCTGATCCAAACTTCTAGTCTCAGTCCTCTCTTGTTGTAAGAGTCTTTTTGTATGGTGCCCATCGAAGATCTCTAAATCTGATCTTGGTCCATATCCTTGTAGGGATTTGAAAAGGGGTTATGATTGTAACTTGGAATGACATCAATAAAATCACTTTGCTTATTTTGGTCTCACATGTGTATTTTTTGATACTATTTCCAGATCTGTATTTCATTTGTTCTGGATCTGAGGAATTAGAATCCTAACCTTTGCATGTATGTTGCCATTAAGGTTGAACACGAACCTGTTTACCTTAAGTTTCTCAATATTAAGATGCAGAGCATACCGAAGCAGCTCCATAAAATGAGCCTCATACTCGGGCACCATATGGTCACCCTGTCGTAAGGCGTTGAACTCGTTGAGCTGACGCTCAATGAATTCCTCTGAAAGGTACCTCTCTCGGAACCGTTCCTCGAACATTTCCCATGACACGTCTTCGATGGCCATGTGCAGTTGTGGTAGGAGCGTCTTCCACCATAGAAGAGTGCTCCCCTTTATTTTAAAGACCACCATGCGGA
The DNA here is from genome assembly GCA_009831015.1 of Picea engelmannii. Taxonomy (NCBI): domain Eukaryota; kingdom Viridiplantae; phylum Streptophyta; class Pinopsida; order Pinales; family Pinaceae; genus Picea; species Picea engelmannii. The sequence goes on from ML802945.1 coordinate 231,914, forward strand.
CCTTCATGTTGCAGGTATAGTCGCGAAGTGCAAAGCACATTTCCATATTCTCCAACCATGCCTCGGCGGCTACGCCGTCCGGGGCACCAAAGAACTCAGGAAATTTGACCTTCTTGAGTTCGCGGTGAATGCTACCAATACCGACCAGAGTGCGTGGTGGACCCTCAAGGGGTGTCGATGCCCTGGCCTCATCTTTGTCCAAACAGCTGATCAATGCCTCAGACATGCGCTGAAAAGATCTCATCAGTCCAACAACATCACCCACCGCTATCTACTCCTTATCGACAACCTGTTCATCTCCCTGGGGGTTAGACCCCTCTGGCGTGGATGCTACTGGAGGCGTCGCGCCTCCTCCCCTATCACCCCATTGTCTGCCTCCACGACGTCCTATAACCATGATTACCTGCACGAATATAAGTCAACTTAATTAGAAATATTATAATCAAATCATATCAACAATATATGTAGTGATCCCAAGTCGCGGGTTGAACCTACTATGATACCATATGTAACGCTCCCATCATTACGACTACAAGCGAAGCAGAAGTGCAATTTTTTTTTTTTTTTAAGGAAAGAAGATGACGACGACAACAGTTTAACCACACCGCTGACGATGAATGAAAGCACGCAGTCCAAGCAACAGTCAACTATGACTCCATGCACTGGCACAAGGGAAATTGGGCACAACATGTGTAGAACAACAAAGAGGAACAACTACCTGCCCGATGCAAACAAGACCACGCCTACAAGCTAAGGAACAACACCCCCCTCCCGACACAATGACCTTAACGACTAAAGACTAGAACCTCAAGGTGTGCCAAAAGAAAACTTACAACTTTCAACAACACTCACTCGGAAGGTACCGACTCTGGTCAAGTTATCATTCCCTGCTATCCAATAGGGTGCGCCATGATCCCCTCATCAAGAATCATTCTGTCCCCAGATGATAGACGCGTCAATAAACTTGGCACAACAATACTAACGGGACCAAGGATTCAAGAAAATCCAACACACTAGGAGGCAGAACAATTGACACAATACTGCACCCACCCCCAAGCAATGGATCAACAAGACGCGACATGATGTCAACAAGAGAGCGCAAGATATTAAATGACTTAGACAACCACCCAACCATTAATCAAGTCTTAAATTAGTCAATAATTACCAATCTAAATTAACATAACTTCCACTCAAATTTAGCATGTCTAAATCACAATTTAGTCAATATACGCCAATCTAATTTAGCATTAATGACAATCTAAATTGGCAATTCTAAATTAATCTCTAAATACAATCTAACCTTACAGTTGACGTCATAACCAGCATTAACAATATTAAGGTACAAGTTTCAATCATCACACTTGTTGACGATAATAATTTACAATTAGTCTTTAATGTACCATCAAATTTAACATGAAATTCCAATCAAATGGAGCAAGTCTAAAATTAAGTCAATACTAAAGCTATAAAGAATAAATTCAATCTAAATGGACAAGTCTATTTTAATTAAATACGAAAACTAACCAACAAGTCTAGTCTAAGTTAATCTAAGGGTTGTCTGCTCAAATACAGATCATGGCTGTCATTAATATAAATTAAAGGCAGTGGTTGTCATTAATATCATTAATAATATAAATTAAAGGCCATGGCTATCATTAATATAATTTATGAATGCTATCTTCAAAAAAAAGGTGGCTATCATAATATAATTTTTTTGGCAATGAAGTTAAAATGCAGACAGTGATAAAGTCATATCAGTCAATGGTATAATTTCATGGTCAAGTGATGTTAATAAATAAGAACCTCTTGCAACGCATGCCCTCATTGATGGAAACACATTCCTAACGAGGGTAACACGCCAGGTATCAAGCAAAGTCACAGGATTTAACAATCTGGGAAAATTTGTAGAGGTTCTGGAGTAACAAGAGCATGCTCTCTAGGAAAAATTTCTCGCAGTGTCTCAAGGCACCACCTTACTGTCAGAAAAGGAAAAACGTAGTCAAAAGTGATACACGCAGCCCGGATTCGTTGGGAGGACAACTGGTAATAAAAATAAAACGCATGGTTACATTCACCCTCCAGGTGGTATAGCTGTCTCAATTAAAGGGCTCACTGCCAGGCACATCCATACGCTATTCCTACTCCATAATAAATATTAATCAAGAGTATTGAGACCAAAATAAAAACCAAAGGATTGAAATTCTGGTAACGATTCATACTCACGGAAATATATAAACGTTGTCAATAAAGAAATATACATTCGCATTGCCATCAATAAAATCATAATTGCCATGAATTGTAATCACAATGCCATTAAATGAAGTCGTGGTACATTACTCACCACGGGTTGGAAATATATAATCATTGTTCTACACAGTCGAAATGCACAAATAAATTAAACGTACTGGGGAAAAATTCATGTGAAAGGACGTCATTTTCACAGTGAAGAAAGCATAGATGTGTGTTGGGATTGATGGCCAAAATCGCAGAGGTTTCAGGTAAATTGTTGAGGTTAAAAAGCAATGATTTCGGTCCAAAGACTAGAAAATTGCAGCCTTGGAAAATGGGCAAAAATGCCAGGTAACACTTGGGCAAAAACACAGTCTTATCCAACAACAAGGGAAATATCAACAAGTGTCAATCGTAATGAAATAAGAAACGAAATGAAGACAATGAAATGACCAAATTCACCAGGTAATCAAGCTATGGCCGTGGTCTTAAAAGTGGAAAATCTCCAGAGCATTATATCCAGGGATGAAAACGCCTTCATTATATAAAAACACAAAGCAATATACTCGGCAAGGAGTACACCAAATAAAAAAAACGCAGATTTAAAAATTAGGGAAATAGGAATGATAACAATGGAGGATTAACTCAACACAATAAGGCACAAAGACCCTCAATAAGCAGGGGTAGACGATTGTGCAAAAAATCCTTTGCTCATCATCCATGCACAAAAAATCATGGAATTTGGATCCATATGTCTATTAACACCGAAGTGACAACTGTAGATCCAGATCCTGGCCAACTGCTCAGGCATGGACTGATGAGTTAGGAACGAAGGCAAAAATAAACTGAAAATCATCACAAATCAATAAACCATAGGATGGTCAAGACATGCAGGGATCGAAGCCAAGGGAAACAATCAATGGCGATCTTACGGCTATGGGGGGATTCAGTTATCAACTAAATATTAAGACCATCATTTTCTTTACCCAAAAAAAATACAGAACTAAAAGCATAAGTATTCTAATAATATATCATGAAAAATTAAAGGAAGTGTATCATAGCCCAAGTCGCTCGCTCTGAGTTGTTGTCTCGCTCGCTCCATGCAACTCCCGCTTTTCGACCGATGAGACTTCACCAATACCTCCCAGCCAACGCTAGGGGTTATCTTCTTCCCCCTTAGCCCCCGGAGTTGCAAATGGGCCACACACACTAAAATAGAGATCAATTAGCTCCCAGATCACCTCGCAAGGCCGAGCTACCACTCCTCACCGAGCTGGGTATCCCAACTCCCACAAGCTAAGTCAGTCAAGTATAAAATTCTGCAAAGTAACGTTACACATAACATAAGAGATCCATCATCCTTCTCCTCTCTCCATTATATAGAGTTTCTAAGTCATTTAATTTCCCTAATTCCCATTTAATTTATTTTTAATAATTTAATTCATAATAATCCTCCCCGTACATGTGTCACCCATCCCCTACATTGCACCGTAAATTAATTTCCTTAATTAATTAATTACCCCTATTTCCCTCACCCACCTAAAATCATTTAAAACCCAAATTGACAGGTGTAGAAAATTAACTTTTTCCCCGTTCCCTTTTTAATTAATAAATTTTAAATTAACATATGATCCAAAACAATTATTTCCCCTTTTCCCCCTTTTTAAATTTTATCCCCCAAAAGTTTTGTTTTTTTTGTTTTTTTTTTTAAATTAATGAATTGCTTACCCCTTTCTCGTCACATGGTTAATGATGATTATCATTATTATTTATTCATTTTTATTTTTATTGTTATATAAATACATATTTTTATTTTTATCACAAGTATTTCTTAGACCTAGACTTTAATTTCCTAGGCTGGGCAACATTTTATTAGGGAATTTCTTTTAAATATTTCTCATCACAGTATTCGTTCTAAGGTCATATATGTTTATTCATTTATTATTTAACAATGCGAAGTTCCCTTCAGGACACACTAGGTGCTCCAAGGGTGCCACTCGCCCCATTCTATTTGCCTTGCGTGGCGTGCCCTTCAGGACGCACTACAAGCTCCAAGGTTTCCACTCGCCTCTTGACTGACTTGGTAGACATCAAAAACCCCTAGATTCAGTACTTCGCCAGGTGATTTTGTGGGAGACTAAGGGCCTCTAAGGAATAAGGCCCCTACCTTATTTTGTGCCCCTTAGAATCATCGTGAGTGACTATCGCAGTCTGCCCTCACGACATCGTGGGTCTTCTCGAACTAGGTAATCGTTAACCTACAGTTCGAGCCACAACGGGAGTGCTAGTAGGTTGTGGCAGGGCTATTGTCCACACCTCTCCCTCAACCTCTCTGGTAGTCGTGTGTGACCCCTCTACTCCACATGTGAGTTTGGTTTGCAAGATATCGTCAGCCTGCATCATCAACAAATCATGTCAGAAATATATCCATAATCATATCATCTAATAATATGCATAAATGTCATATATACAACAATCAAACCCCAAAACGACATGTCATCAACCCATAACGCCTCATAATCAAAACCAAATGCTTAATAGTATAATAATCTGGATCAATTGCAAGGAAATTTCATCAAAGAATAAGTTCATTCAGTGCGCGCAAGAGAAGGATGTTACACACACAACATTGGCAATGATTGTTCTACATATTTGTTTACAATATTTTTTTGTACGTAGCGCCATTTCATTTGTACTCTTATTCGTTATTAATGCATTATTTATTATACATAAACAAGGTATTATTTACATGTACTTTCAACCAATTAGGTAAGTACCAAGTGAAATATATGAATGTATATATTGAGCCTCTGCTCGACGAGCTATTAAAGTTATGGGTTGGAATCACTATGTACGACATCTCTATACCAATAGGAAAAAAGTATTTTCAATTCCATGGAATACTTACATGGAAAATTCATGATGCCCTAGGGCTAACACATTTTTGTGGTATGTAACATCACACTATTTCACTTTAATAGTATATAATTTTACAAAATAACATGCATGTTTCTAATATTAATTCCTTGTTATATAACTAATATTACATTTCACATTATTAATCCATATATTGCTGGTCTTCAAACGAAGGGTAAATTTTCATGTCCAGTTTGTGGTCCTAGGATGAAATGTCGTCATTCAAAAAGTTTAGGAAATGAGGTGTTTGATGAGTATGGGAACTTCCTCCCTAAGAACCATAGGTATCGAACTAGCAAAAAAAATATTTTCAATGGGAAAAAAGAGACTACAATAAAACCACGAAGAATGACACCTCACCTATGGAAGTTGGCATATAGTAGAAATCATCAAGGTAAGCAATTCGACTATGTATCACACAAAATGTTTTACAATTTTTGTTTGTATTGAATTGTGTTCGTTGCATCTAACAATTATTGTTGTATAATTAAAACATTTATGTTTCATAAATGTCGTCAAGGCATTGATGGTCAACTTCCACAAGGAATGAAAAATTACCCCATACAATTCAATAGGTTTCCCTACTATGAGCACCTACAAATAGCTCATTTGTTTGATACAATGCATATCGGGAAGAATGTAACCGAAACATTGTGGAGAATCTTAGATGGAAGGAATGACAAAGAAAAAATTGTCAAAATTTGTAGTGACATTCAGGAAGCCAGTCGTGCAATGCACAATTTGATTGATTCAAATAGAAATGTCAGAGAACGAAATTGTCTTCCATGGTTATTTACAGAGCGAGAAATAAATGTTGTAAAAGAGGCGATTCAAAAAATTAAATTTACCACAGGATTCTCTTCAAACATAAAGAATATATTAACGAAGAAAGGTGACTTTGGTGGGGTAAAAAATAATGACTGGCATACCTTCATTAAGTTAATTATTTTGGTAGATTTCTATTTTGGTAATACTTCCTTTTAGTATTTTAATTTTATTTTTTTCAAAAAAATAATGATTCTTTTTTTGTAATTACAATATGTCGTACCTCTACCTCTCCCTGATAGCTTTGACAACAATGTAAAAGAAGTTATATATGATCTTGGAAAATACATGAGGTAAGCAAAAATTTTGTTTCAAAACTTGTCAGCATGTATTGTTTTACTTGAATTAGTGTATATACTTTGTTGTTCAAATGTATGATTTTCTTATATAATCATGTGTAGGTGGTTGCCATCTAAAGAAATCCATAAAGACGATATACAATATTGGAGGAGAGAAATTCCTCGGCTAATGTATAAAATGCAGAAGTATCTACCTCCGACATTTTTCAATGCTCAAGAACACTACCTCATACACCAAGTTGAGGAGATCGAAATATGTGGACATGTACACACAAGGTCAATTTGGATGGTGGAGAGGCACTTGAATTCATTGAAAGATTTCATTAGTTAAAGAGCGTGTCCTGAGGGTTCTATGGTGGAGGGATATATGGTATATCAATCCTTGGTGTATATTAGTCAATATCTTCCTAAATTAGCAGCAAGAATAAAGGTGCATCATATTTGGGATGTCAACTCCATCAACAAATTTGAAGGGGAGGTCTTGGGCGGGAAAGATAAAATGCGGAAAGTTAAAGGTAATTTTTAGATGGTAGTTGAGATCAATAATACTTTTCATTATTATTTTTTATCTATACTTATTAATTAAACATTATTCTTCCATCAATTATTAATATTTATTATTGTTATTAATTTTTATTATTTTTTCATACAGTTGGTCGAAAGAGGGATGCACTACATTTATTCATCACAAACAATCTTGATTGGATGAAGTTATGGATAGATAGATGTAATATACAATGCAATGGTAGGTTATCATGGGAAGGGGTGGCTATATTGCTTAAAGAAGATCATCATAATCAAGATACCAATATTACTCAGAGGGAAATCGATTTAGCATATGGTTAAAAAGATAAACATGAAAGAATATATATAATTCACCCACATAATGTTTTAGGTATTTTACATTATATTAATCTAGGTCATGGTGTGTTTTTTTTATAATTTTTATTAAGTCTAAACTTTTTTATTCATTGACAATGCATTTTTTTATGTGTCGGGAATATTGCAGTTGAAACACTACAAGTCTATGTGGTGCAATGGTCGTAAATTTCGCATCAAAAGTTGGATGACAAGAAGAAAACCTATGATAGTGGGATAACTGTAGTCTTTAAAGTCACTAATGTTTCCTCTATAAGTGACAGACATCCAACAATATTCGAAAATAGATACTATGGGTATTTGAATGATATAATTGAGTGTGACTTTAATTCCTTTAAGTTAGTTCTATTCAATGTCAAATGGTATAGGTTACGAATGAATGAACATTATCCTGAAAGAAATTTTATTCAGCATGCCAATGGATTTTTCATGGTTAATACAAGGACATTTGAGCCCGGTACAGAAACTTATGTTCTTCCAAGGAAATCTGAGCAGGTCTTTTATTTAGAGTTTTCAAGTAAAGCAGGTTGGTCGTACATTGTTAGATATGATCCAAGAGGAAGGCTTGTAAAGTATAATGTACCATAAGAAAATGATACTGAAGAAGAAGAAGTTGTAGAGGAGCACGAGGTAGATGCAATGTCAGATGAAGAAGTCAAAGAAGTTCAACCAAATGTAGATGAAAATTATGTTCTCGATGATGATATTGATGATGATATTATGATTGAAAATGACATTGATGACGATGTTGATATGGCTAATGCTTTCAACATCAATTCTAAACATGATGACACAAAAGTATATTTGGATGAATAATAAGATAAATTATATCATCGTCATCGTCATCACCATAATCATTGTCGTTGTTGTCATTGTCATCACCATAATCAACATTTTTCGTCATTTTCATCGTCATCATCGTTGTGGTTGTCATCATCATCGACGCCATTTGTCATCATCATCATATTCATTTACATCATCATTTTCATCATCACCATCATCATCATTTCCATCATCATCGTCTTCCATTGTCATAATCTTTGCCATCCTCATTGTTAGCATCATCACATCACTGTCATTGTCATCATCATCGTCATTGCCATCATCATCGTCATCATGTTCACCATCATCTTCATTTTCATGATCATCATCGTCATTGACATTAACCCTACAACATCAACCTACGCTAATGGTCACATCGACTACTCCTCCAAGTAAAAAACATAGTCACGATATTTGTATTAATGAAGCATTGTGCATATGAATAATAATAACTTATAACCATGTACTTTTAACGCTTTTTGTTTTTGTAGTGGATTCCCCTGTAGTGTAGCAGCATCCACCGGTACATCGTACTACTAGAAGTATTACAATGGTGGAGACGACGCATAGTCATGGAGCACGGTTGAAAGAAGGTCCAACAACTAAAGGGCATGAATACCAATGTATGTTTGATGATTTACTAAAGACTTTTTTTAAAACTAAGAAACATAAGTTAAATAAGTGATTGTAAACATTTTTAGGACAAAATTTATTTATATTATAAATTATTAGTTGTGCAGTTTTGGTTTAAATTAATGTGCATTATTGGGTATGGGGAATTGAGAGTGATGCGAGGGGGGGAGGGGCCAAATTAGCTTCCACCTTCATGTGTTTGGCCCTATTTAGTAGAGAATAAATTATTCTCAAAACCAAGAGGATCTCATTAACGTATTGTTATTATTCACTTAATGATATTATTTTTAGAGACTATTGAATGTAAACATTTGACGTGGCATTGTCAGCATTATCGTGACAAATATTGTCATCATTGTCATTGTCATAATCAAGTTCATCAGTTCCATCATCATTTTATTCCATTGTAATTATCATCATCCTAATCATCATCATAAT
>ML802946.1:29646-40271 GCA_009831015.1 Picea engelmannii
CCAAAAAATCTCTTCCTTCAACAAGTGCGCATCACTTAGTTCAGCCAAAAACCCCAATAGAGCGCTAAAAATCAGACCTCACTATGAGTGAGGGGCAGGCCAACGCAAGTGCTTCATCTTCAGAAGGATCTTCTTTCTCTTGGTAACTTTCTTCATGGATCTTCTCTTCAACGAGTCTTATTCCTCAATAGAATCAAAGAATTCACCATCTTGATCTTGATCTCTAACAAGTCTGCAGACTTCTTCGGGCATCAAAAGTGATTGATCCCGAGTTGGAAAGCCTTCTTAGTAGTTGTATTTCTTTGTGACAGTGTCACATGGTGACTCTACTCCGAAATAGGAAATAGAAACTTCCCATGCCATGTTCAGGGTATGCTCCCTCTCATAATTTTGAAGGATAACGTTGTATTATTGTTTTCTTTGTACATAGAACCTGACCAGGAAGTTTTTATTATGGCAGTGCCCAAGTAATTATTCACAGAACTCATTGTCTCCCTGTATGTTTTCCTTGAAGCATTCAAAACTTTCGTCATTACTATCATCCTCTTTTTCTTGAGTTGTTATCTCGTTGGACTTTCGGTGGAGGATCTCCTTCAAATCTACGATAAGGCCATAGGAAATATTTGCACATAGAAAGGCATCCTCAAGATTCTAAATAGTATCTTCAAAATTCTAAGTTCCAGGGCCCCAATGCTTAAGAAATTCTCGGACAAGGGCCATTGGAGAAGATATACTTCTAGGATTACAAGAATGTATGAGCCAGTCTCTCTGCTTTTCTTAAGTGAAAAGAAAAACAACCTTATTATTATGTCATCTTGATCACAATATAAGTCTAAGATAATTTGGGTGAACATGACAATGTGTGCACTGACCAAGGAAGGATCACCATCAAACTTTGGGATGGATTCAAGCCAATCCATCGGGCACTTGTTCGGATGCTAATAAGCATCCTCAATATCCAGGGCCTTGTATGCCTCATGTAAGCGCCACATAGACGTATTTCCATCACTTAGGACAATAACTCAAATGAATCGCCAGAAAAGCTCAAAGCTCATCAAGGGGTGAAAGGGGAAAAACGGAAAAGTGGGGTCTTGGGAAGGTGGAGTCGCTAGATGAAATTTAATAAGAGCTCATCAACGGTGGAAAGGGAACGTCCCTTGGGTGGAGTTGCCAGGAAATCTAAGAAGGCGGCTTTGGGATAGCTTGTCGAAGTGTCATTAGGGTTTGAAAGAGAATTCAAAATCCTCCCCGACAATGGCACCAAAATCTTATCCCACAAGTTATAGGTTGGGAAAAGCCCAACCCAACCACCAAAATGGCAACAAATCAGAGAGAGCCTACCCATTATTACCTTGCGCAGGTGTTCCCGTCACTTTAGAGGTAAGGTAGTCACCTCAAGGGGGCAATCTCAGTGACCCTAAGCGGAATTGAGAAGGAAAGTGTGATGTATGAACGGATTCCCTTAAAGGTCAAGTTTCTAGATGGAAAAGGGAACTTAGTAATGAGTCCTGAGGGTTTTTTGAGGTTTCCAAAGTTTTGAGTGCCCTGCAAAGAGATAATACCTGCCCGAGACACAAGGAAAACCAAGTATACAATGCAATATATCAATTGGAAAAGCAAGTTAAGCTTGTCGTCCCTAATATCAAATGTTAATAATACTATATATCAGCAACGAAATGGCACAATAAGATGTTAAACAAGTGCTAGTAATCAAGTTGAAGATGCAAGAGACAAACTAGCTAAAGTCTAGTGAAACTTAAGATTTAAAGACCAAGATACTAGCATAAAAGGTAAGGCTGTTGTAAACACTTTCTGTAGTAACATAAACCAACCTTATGGCTATGAAAAACAATTTATTACAACAAGAAGATCAACCACTAAAACCCCCCAAAGTTTGCCAAAAAGTGTGTTAGGCCTAGTAGTTTAAGTGTACAAACTTTAACCACTTTCAGTGATTGATTTAATAGTTATTAAAGAAGTTAAAATAGGGTTTCTACAGCCCTAATGGCTGAAGATGAATGTTTGTAACAACAGCAAGCAATACCCCTTTAGAGGGGATGCCCTAGTGGCTAAGAGGTGCTCTAGGCACAAGAAACAAAACCCAAATTGTTGTATCCCTTTTCGTTGCATAAGGGAGCAAAAGAAGGACACTTACAAGTCTAGTTGGGTTAGCTAGATAAGACAAAGATGAATGCAAGAGTTAGAAACATCAAGCATAAGAAATAAACAGACAACTAAGCTAATAACAATAAAAGAAACTAAACTAAAACGCATAAGGGAAATAGAACAACAAATAAACAACATTCATGCCACCAATGGATAAGTTATATTAGTGGGAAAACACCAAAGAAAAAGGGAGACTTATGGGTCCCCTCTTCTTCCAACGAAGGGCTCTTGAACCCCCAATGATTGATCTCTTCTTACAAATAGCAAACTCAAAGGAAATGGTGAAGAAATCCAAAACTCATTCACTCAAAAGATGATGTGAATGGCTAAATGAGATGATGCTTGTATGCTCTAATGAGGAAAGAGGTTCCTCCAAGAGAATATACACAGCATAACAATACAAATGAATTCTTCGAAATATAGTGCACCCATGGCCTCTTTTTATAGCAAAGCTTTGAGGCATTATTCAACCAGTCTTTAGTGTGAACAACATGCTCTTTAGGGCACCCTTAGGTCTTTGACCAACCCCCCACTCGGATTCAGCTCGGATTTTAGTGTCAAATCAACTTGGGAGATGAACTAGAAGTGGCTGGAAGGCCAACCAAAATCATAAATGCGTCATTCTAAGGTATGCACAGCTTTTTGCCTCCACAGTCGTGCATCGCAAGCATGTGCACTTTTCCGACGTTTTCGACTGGCGCACGTGCGTGCGCTTCCTTTGTATTCTTAGCACATGCTAATTTTATAACCAGTTGTATAGTTTTGTACCCTCTGGAAATGCATTTTTTGGGCCATGGATGAACTAATGGGCGTTTGGAGATGCTGGATTCCTATAAATATTTGCGGACAAAATTCCAATGATAACAAAAATTGTAAAAAGTTAATATAGCAAGAAATCACGTTTCCCAATGCACTATTTTATTTCTCCAATGCAAAAATATTCAGATTAGTGCTTTTAAAAATGGGTAAATTGAGTCTTAGAATAAAGAGTTAGATCAACAAAGACCCTAGGGGTGTAATCCCTTTTACTTCCTAGGATATGCCAATCAAAGTTAGGGTAAATCTAAGAGGGTATACACACTCATATTCCTCCTAGCAACCCTTGCAAAATAACTTGTAAACTTTATCAAATTAGATCAAGCTTAATGGAGGGTGTATACAACATATTCCTCCTATGGTTTCAAACAACCATAACCAAGAAAGAGCAATAAATAACTAATAACGCAGATTTTTCCTTACCAATTCCAAGATAGAGAGATCAAACCCTAGTTTCACCAAGCAAATTCACCATAAGCATCAAGAGAACCAACATCCAAGAGGTTTGCATCACTCATCCTCATCGATTTACCAAAAGATAGAGCACCACAAAACATTTTCACAAAAGAGAAACACCATAATTCTCAAAGCTAGCAAAAATTTCAGCCAAATACCTCTCACAATGGGAGAGTTATGTTATGAAATGAGATTCACATGATCTCTATTTATACAAAAACTTTAAACATAGTTTGTCCACTGAGCAAGGGTAAAACATAAAATACAAGGTCAACAACCCTTATCTTACCCCTTGAATCAAATAATAATATTTAATTTTCACTTTAACAAAAAAGAAAACCTAAAAATAAGATGACATCACCCCTTTAGGGGACGTTTTAGCACTTGAGCAAGTCGTTGGAGAGTAAAATGGAGGTCATTGGGGATCCTTGAGCCTTCTCATCATGTGCTAGGGTCAATCCATGTCTCCTCTAGTGAAAATATGCCAAGTGTCAATGTGCAATAACTCCATCACCATCAAACCCCCTCAAGCATGACGTCAACCCTCAAAAGATGATGTTTTGCCTCTCGTAGGAAAGACATTTAGGTACTAGCAGCTAGATAAGATCCTCCATGATGCCATGCAAGCCTCTAAAGCCATGTCTCTGTGATCTGGTGTGTGGGCCTACAACATCCACCATGTGGCGTCCTTGCCCCATGGAAGCCCAAGCTAGGTTTTTTCTCCCAAAATAGGCAACCAAGCAAGGTCCTACAAAACAAAAGGGTACGCCCTCCAAAGATCTCAAGTCAAAGCTATCGTGACAAGTGTAAACCACATCTAATAAGCAAGGCACCTAAACATGTGCATCAAAACTACCTCATCAAACTAAAGAAATGCTCAAAACCCCTATACAATTGACCAAGTTTAAGTATGGGAGGGTTGTCATAGAAGTTCTATTGGGTAGACCAAAGCCCTCAAGTAGGGGATGCTCCCAAGGATGGCCCTTCAAGGATATGTAGTGGCTGATGAGATGGAAGGGGTTTAGACTTCAGGTCGATGTGTTTCATGACATACAACAGCTTGTATTATCTCATTTATGGATGCCTTTTTAGAGGGTGTGTGGCACCTTCGTTTGCGATGCACTTTTTCCAATCCCATCTTCATGCCATTCTTTATTTCTTTCATGTTTTAAGGAATGAGCTGAAGGACACTATCGTGGCATGGTGTCCATATAATGACAGTGTCACTCACAAATACCTCGCGGATATGAGAAGGTTGGCTCGTGATGAGACCCCCTTTCTCTTAGTTTTCTAACTAAGAACCACTACCCTGGCTTGGTGACCAGATGATGGTAATGTCATACCGCTAAATACCTATGATCGTGATAGGTTGACTCGTGATGAGACCTCCCATCCTCCAACTAACCCCTTAAGCATTCATTATCATTTATTTTTGTAAGTCCCCCTTTTCTTACAAAGAAGAGTTTCATTACTTTCTCGAGGATCCCTGGGCGAAGCATCTGACAGGTCTATAGCTAGGATTTTATCTTTTTTGTCAACAACAATCCCTCAAGGCCTTCARCCCCTTCTTCCCATGAAATGAGGTACATGCCCTTCTTAAGTAACTAAAGTCAAAAGGCCTAGAAGAGGACAATATGATGGGAGTGTAATGTAGCGGAAGATGGTAAGTATGGTTGGGAATGGTATGATAACCCCTCAAGGGACCCCAGTCACAAACCTTTCCCAAAGGCTTGCCACTTACTAAGAAATCTATGACACTCACGAAGGTGAAACATGGTCAAAATCATAATGTCCAAGCAAGCATTCTATAAACAAAAGAAGCTCAAATACAACATGTTTAAATGCCTTTAATATTAGGGTGATTACCTGCCACAAAACCTAACTTGTACCACATGGAGCAAGTCCCATCTTCGTTCCAGAAGCTAGTTGGTGTGGTGGATGTGATGATAATGGATTAGAATGTAGTGATAGAGTAGGCTTTCGTATGTGAGGGTGGACATTGTTGGTCATGTGATCTATCAGCACATTTGCAGAGCGAAACTCAAAAATAAGAAGCAAGGGAGAAAGAATGGAGGAATTCTCATTAACCGTAATGAATAATGAATAATTTACACATGATATACTTTGTATAACTCAACCAATGCGCACTGGAGGTGAAGCCAATGCACCATAGTGGTGGTCTAGAGTGATCTGGACACACACCAGTAGTTACGGGAGTGAACTACCACCTAGTCTGGTCTCTCGAGAAGTTACGGGAGTGAACTGCCACCTAGTCTGGTCTCTCGAGAAGTTACGGGAGTGAGCTGCCACCTAGTTGAGTTAACTAGTCTACCAATCTTCAGTTAACTGACTGAAACTGGGTGAAGTGAGTAGGAAATTAGGGAATCATGGGTAATGTGTTAGTCTGGTGATGATCCCAAAGACAATGTGCATTAGCTGGTGATGATCTCAATGTTGCAATCTTCAGTTAACTGACTGAAACTGGGTGAAGTGAGTAGGAAATTAGGGAATCATGGGTAATGTGTTAGTCTGGTGATGATCCCAAAGACAATGTGCATTAGCTAGTGATGATCTCAATGTTGCATGGTGACAAAACCAATGCCACCTCTAGACTCCACTCAACTAGTCACACTGAAGTGAAAATTGAGGAGAATATTCTCCCTCAACTTTAGGAGACTAGATAAAGACTAATAAACATAGGAAAAACCCTAGGAAAGAGAAATCCTAGGTGTGGGTGAAGTAACTCCAACAGGCTCAACATTTTCTTGCAGGTACACGACACTTTAGAAACCTCCCCTCATCAACAAGACTCTTTTCCAAGCCTCTTTCAACTTCCAAACTTGACCTATAGGGGTTTCACTTGCCATCACTCCACTTTTCGTCTCAATCCCCTAAGGTCACCGAGATTCCCCCCTTGTGGTGAATTATCATCAGTAAAGCAAGCCGGGTATCTATATAATGTGACAGTGGGTAGCTACTCCCATAGTTGTCTCATGCTTGTGGATTGGGTCGGGCTTTGCCCAACATACAATCAGTGGAATAACAATCACATAATTGAATTACAATAAATTGCTAGTAGATAAAGCAAGAAATCCAAATACCTGATGATATTTTCCCTTGTGACCTAACCTCATCATCAATAAACAATTGGAAAAAATTAAGATACACATGGAGCTTGCTTAAAATTACATCTTTCCTATTATATCTAGACACCTACATAAATTAATATTAATGTTTGCAAAGAAAATGTATCTATATTCCTCCGCAAACAACTTCAAGAAATACAATTAATTAAGTATATATTTCTTGATCTTATAAAAATAGATTTTACGTCTTCTCTAAAATGCTTCTGTTCCGCCTTTATTGAACATGGAGACACCAAAAATGAGTGGCGTCTAGCGAAAGGTGCAATGGATTCGTCATGGGCATTCCTCCTACTCAGACAAAGCAGGTTCCAGAGTGTTTACAGAGGCACACTTTTTGTGTCCCTAGCCAGATTTGAGCTCTTCGGGGGTGCATGGCCTAAGTTGTAGTATGCTATCATGAGCAACCATGGTCCACGTGACTAGGAGATAGTTACACCCCAGTGTTGTACTTAGAGCGATATGGATGCAGCCTTTAGTCTGATTTTGTATGGCTTATGAAGCTGATTTTGTATACTTAAGTTGACCATGGATGATTTTAGGGGCTAAATTTTGCTCATGGGCTAATTTTCCATGGTTTTTCCAAAAACGAGATTCGCTATTTTAAAAATGATTCACCCTAATTTTATAGGATAAAATTATTTTACCCTAAAAATCGCCAAAAAATTATAAAAACTATATAAAATCCTTAGAAATTTGAATATTTTTACAAAAATATCGCCAATCATTTATAGTTGGCATATGAAGGATTAGTAAGATTCGCCAAGGTTTCTACACTTTAAAATAAATTTTCATCCTTAAAATCATCCCTATACTTAACTAGACCTGTATTAGCCCTAGATCACTTCTTTGGTACCACTTACCTTTATTTGACCTACCTTGACTTTACCTTTACTGTTACCTGGACTCAACATCTTCAGCCAACATATATGCTAGTAAATTTATTAAAATGCATAAAACTAATCCTAATCCTAAAGCTAGAATAGACATCCATAGGTGAAGAAACCAGAAAGAAAAAATAAATAAAAATAATGCAAGTGTTAGTCCTTGGGCATTGCTGGGAAATTTAAAACACTACATTATCCATATATATTAACTATTTGAAATAAAATCATGCCCTCTTTAATTCGGAAACTCAAAGACGGTTTCGGAAATAATTCCAAATTACCTGAAAGAATAGAGAGTAATTTATCATTGAACATTCATCCTTCTACGAAAGAATGGACATCCATTGGCTTAGAATTCTAGAAACCTTCAGTCACCTTCAGCTTCTATTTAATTTATGTAAGTTAATTGCCACCCTTAATTTCCATAGCAGTTGCTGCCACTTAATACCCATGAAAATGAAAACTAAGACCAAAATTAGAACACTCACAAGCCACCCTCACACGCCACCCACACCACAGCTCTCAAACCTCAAGAAACATAAGTAAGAGTGGAAATCTCACTATGATAAGCTATACACCCTTCTATTCCATTATTGGGATCACACAATGGAAATACAAGAGAATCAATAATTGGGACTTAATTGTTACACATCAAAAATACTCACTTTGATAGTGTCGCAAATGTCGTCATTACAAAGGTCGCAAGTGTCGCACTTTGCTCACAAGTGTCGCAAGTGTTAAAGAAAGCATACTGTCATGATGCCTATAACGACATGAGAAGGACACTTGAAACACCTCAAACATTTGATTTGGAAGAGGAGGAAAGGTTAACTGGACTCATGAACCTTTTTCCATCTGAAAACACTCAAAAAACTAGCTTTTTGGAGGGAGCACTCCCCTATACCTCTTCTGGGAGTGTTGGCGCTCCCCCTTACACTGTTCGGGACCGTTATAAAGCTCATTTGGCCCTTCTGAGGGAGCGTTGGTATCTTTAGGAGTGTTGGCGCCCCCCTTAAGCTTACTGGGGAGCGTTATAGCACTCTGATGGCCCTTTTGAGGGAGCGCTGCCTATTATGGGCAGTTTTTAAGTTGTTGAGATGAATGGGGGAAGGATCCTTTCATTCTTGGAAGGCAGTTGGATTCGAATCCCTAGTCCAGCCATGATCTTAAGGCAGATCCTCAACTGAAGGAGGAAAATCCTCACCTTCCCCAAGGATATCTCAAGTTGTTGAGCCTCTCCAAGGCTATATAAGCAATCTAATGGTGAAAGGGGATTGGAAAGAGAGAATCACACCAAACTTATGATCTCATAAGTAGTGTTGGAACAGAGATGATTTGGAGGCAATAGACCTATGATCTCATAGGGAGCAATCACTGAAGTTATCATCATTCAGATCGTGGATCTTTTGAGCAAGGAGGACTTGGCAGAACTGTCGCATTTCATCTACAGCTGAGGAGCGAAAGATTGGAACTCAACTCGGAGCGTGCAGGGATGAACACCGATAAAAGGTACTTCTTTTCTCCTTCCTTCTCACACACTAGTCCACCTAGATCTAAAAGGAAGTCAGTGGCCGTGATAAGCACTTTCTGTCTTAGAGTTAAGAGTCTAGCTCTTTGAGGAGATCTACCTGTCCACAGGGAGATTTTCCTTCAACAGAAACTGGTGAGACTCCGCTGGGGAATAACGAATCGAAACTTTTGGTTTTGAATTTTCCTCATATACCTTGTCTTACCCTCTTATTGTTTTCAGACTTTGTTCACCCCTTTTTGCTTGATTTCATGTGTTGATGGACTCTTTGCCCCATCTCACTCAGCTTGATTGCCAAAATTCGACTGAAATTTTGGAATTTTTTGGACATTTTCATGAGCTTTTAAGCCTGGCACCCCTATGGTTGTGTTAACAGAGCGCCAGCGCTCCCTGAATGTGTTAGACAGAGCGCTATAATGCTTGGTGCCCTTTACACCAGAGCGCCAGCCCTCTTTTGGCAAAAAACCTCTCCAGAATTGCTTTTTCCAGGGTCTAGTCTCTGTGTTTCACTTTCCCAGCCTCTCTGTGAGTCAATGCTTCTTCCCACTGAACTTTGACATCCTCCCTTCTGAGGAACAAATACCTTGCTGTTTAGATTTTGTAGCCTTCTTCATTATTTTTTTGAGTTTTTCTGCTATTAGGAGTTTGAAATCCATGCATTGTTTTTTCTCTCCTTTTTGACTGAGCAAAAAACTCTGGTAAGGACATCAGAACTCTACGAATCTCTTCATTTGGTTTTTGTTGAGGTCGTTGTTCTTCAACATCTCTCTTTTGTGTGAAATTGTCGATTTTCCGTGTTTTCTTTTTTGCTTCTTGTTTTCGATCACAACAAGAGGGTGTATTGTTTGTACGCAACCTGCTTATGCTTGTCTGAGTTTCCTTGATCCAAAAGGATAATTGGCAGGAGAAGTGTCGTTTTGAATTAATCATTATTCGCACACAAACAATAAAAAGACATCTTCATGATTGATTTGCATATTAGGAGACATCTCCAAAAACGTTTTAGCACCACATCGGATTTGATTGAAGAAAATTTGTTTGAGGACATTCCTCCTTAGTGTTTGTTAGTGAAAATAACTCTCTCTCTCTCTCTCCTTTGAATAGATATTCATTGAAAAGAAACAATTGCTTATCATACTTCATGCATATTTTTGGGAATTGAGTCATCATTCCATCAATTTCACTTTCGTACACCCTCTGAGTAAACAATGGCCATTAAAATCAACGCTTAACTAAAATTTATCAGACTTTTTACATCTTTGTTAGCAAACCTACATTAGTTTAAGGTGTAGGGCTTTGGAATAGGTTGAAAGGATAACTTTCCAAAGCTATCGAACAAACTTAGTATCTTGCGGTAAGGAGAGTCAAATCCAATTGTCGTATTGGCTTGCTGGGATCCCCCTCTCACACAGGGGCTACGCACGAGGTCTCATTCGAGTGAGTTACGGAGATTATCCCTCCGTGGCCCAACTGTTTGTAGTGGTCGGATCGTATATTGGGGGTCACTGGAAGGTATACCCACGATTATGTGTGGGAGCCTTTCGAGTTGATTTCGGACTTGTTATCCTGCCCATACGTTCCGACTGGACTGTCTACTGTACCCGCCCAGGGGTTGACTATGAGTTGGTG
>ML802946.1:85992-111880 GCA_009831015.1 Picea engelmannii
TTTAAGTGCGCCCGCCCTAAGATGGATACTGCCAACCATTGATAGGACGTGGTTCGTGGTTTAATAAAAAAAATTAAACAAGATAAATACACTGTCTAAATATATTAGAAAATAAAATAATAGAGAAATTTGTTTATAAAATTAAAAATAAAGATAAAAAATTATTAAAATGTTAATAAAGTGTATTATTATAAGAAAATAAAATATTTAAAATTGTTAAAAAATATTCTAATGTTTTTCAGTAACAATTTTTTAGAAAATTATAACAATGTAGTTTTTTTTTTAAGTAACAGGTATTTTTAGAAAATTATAACAATGTAGTTTATTGAAAATTTTAGAAATATGTATTATAAATTTAAATATTAAGTTAATGTAAAGTAATTAAGAGAAGTTTTTTTTGGAAAGTTTCTCTTAATATTTTTTGAGCACATAAAGGAAATTATAAAGAATAGCCAATAATCATTTACCCTATTAAAGTTTGATAAATCAATTCAATCTTAATGAAAGTTAATCATCAATCATCATCATCATCAATATAAATTTAAATATCAAGTTACATATATAAATATTAAAAAAATATTAAAATGTAAACAAAATGTATTAATATAAAATATATATATATAATTGATAAAAAGAATATTCTCAAAAATTATTTTTATAAGTGACATGTTTTTCTAAAAAATTATAAAAAAAAATAAAATTGATAAAAATATTCTCAAAAATTAATTTTATAAGTGACATGCTTTTGTAGAAAATTATAACAATGCATTTGTTTATTGAAAATTTTAAAAATATGTAGTACTGCCAGCCTAGTGCTGTGATGAGGTATCATTTTTTACTGATACATATTTGATGCAGATGATGATAGCATTCTTTCGAGAATGATGATGATGTCAATGAAGAAAACTTCTGATGACTCCTAAATGTGCTAGCCAATGTTTCAAGATGATATTGACGATACTATCCTCCTGATGCCACTGATGATGCAGACCTCTCGCCTGATGTTGTTGAAGAAGACCCTTCTTGTTAAGGGGGAGTGTTGAAATAATGTAACTGCGAAAAGTATTCTTATTGTTATTGTTATTTTATTCATAGGATTAATCCCCATTGTGGATTAATCATGTCGGTAATTGTAATATGACCAAATCCCCTTTTGCGGATTGGTCATCAGACATTTGTAATAGGTAGAATAAGAAGTCGACCCCAACAGTTATTATTGAGACCCAGAATTAAATTAAAGGTGGGTTTACCCACCCAGAGTGAGAGGTCAGCCCTGCCAGTGAAGCCCCTTCACATGTGCCAGTCTTGAATATATAGAGAGGCTAGCGCCTCACTTTAACACACAACACACTTGCTCATTCTTGAGAAGCAAGCTGCAACTTACCAGTGAGAGAGAAGAAGAAGAGTGGCGCATCTTTTGGAGAGGACTATCTGTATTGGTTTGAGTTATCTCTTGAACATTGCATTAGCAATTTATGATAAGGAAGTTTTTGCTGGGTTTTCTTTTCCTAGAGGGTTTCCAAGGATAAATGTTGTGTCTCTTGTGAATGTGCATTTCTCAATGATCTTGTTCTTATGTTGTTTTTATCTATCGAAATGCAAAGAACCATAATAATGGCATAAACATTAACACATTATAGCTTAAGATCATAGGTATTTGTCTAATCAATCATGTAGATATTAGTTCTAGTTTCATATCTCTATTATACCCATTGATTAGTATGAAGTGGGAAAAATGATATATAAATAATAATAAAATAAAAAATTACTACACCATTTTGATTTTTTACCCAACTAGTGCAAATTGGACCAAAATTCGTCCCGATTCAAACTACGATTTCGGGAGCTTCAGGTTATTTTTAATAGTACACATATATGAGGGTGGGATGAATGAAAGTGGGGTAAGAGGAATATTAGATAAAATGTATAACATATGTTACACCCTCATATATGAGGGTGGGGGAATAATATTAGATAAAATATATAACATATGTTACACCCTCATACATGGGAGTGGGGGTGAATCATAACAAACAATATCAATCATAACAAAGAAGAAGTACGAACTTTATCAGAATAATGATTACGGATATATGATAAAATGTTACCCCCACGTCCATATATCATGGTGAAGGAATAATATTAGATAAAATGTATAACATAAGTTACACCCTCATATATGAGGGTGGAGGAATAATATTAGATAAAATGTATAACCTATGTTACACCCTCATATATGAGGGTGGAGGAATAATATTAGATAAAATGTATAACCTATGTTACACCCTCATATATGAGGGTGGGGGAATACTTACTCCATTAAATAAGTTGTAGTTATTAACTTATTAATCTCAATTGACATCTTGAATTCATCTACTTATTAAGTTGCTTTATTAAATAAGTCATAGTTATAGTTATGTGATAAGTGGGAATTGAAAGAGGGTGGAGAGGATAAATTTTCTCCTCTTGACCATTTTGACTAATCTCAGTTAACATGTGAAACTCATTTACTTACTCCATTAAATAAATAAGTTGTAGTTATCAATAATATTGTAATAAAAAATATCTAATATCAAAATATAAATATGTCCACCAAGAAATAAGTTGTAATTATCAATAATATTGTAAATAAAAAAATCCAACATCAAAATATAATTATATTACCTCTAAAAAGTCCACCAAGATCTAAATAATGATATTAATATATAATTATATTACCTCTAAAATGTCCACCGAAATCTAAATAGTGATATTAATATAGATTTATTTTAATTTCATGTAGGTTAAGTAATTAAATAAGCAAAAAGTTAACAAGTGGATAAAATGTGCACATGTGATAAGTGGAAATTGAAACCTAGTACCCAGGATAAGTTTTCTCATACTAACCATTCAAAGAAAACACAATTAACATGTTAAATTCATTTATTTATCAAGCTACTCCGTTAAATAAATTGTAGCATCAATAATAATGTAATAAAAAATATTAAAATATATTCATTTTAATATCATATTTATTAAAAACAGACAAAGAAAAACAATTAACATTTTAAAATATTCATAACATTTTTTCCATATTTTAATAATATTATATTAAAATAATTATATTTTTAAATATACCTAATAAATAATATAAATAAAAAAAATTATATTTCTATTATATCTAATAAATAATATAAATAAATAAAATTATATTTCTATTATATCTAATAAATAATATATAAAACTGTTTAAAGTTCATTATACATCTGATTTTGATTTTATTTTTAATTAATTTAGATTTATTTTTAATTAGTTTAGAAAGTAACAACATAACTTTTTTATTATTGTAAGGCTCACATATAATATATGTGAGCCTGCTCACATATAAAAACCCAGATGGATAAATATGACACTTGGACCCCCCAACCCCCAACCGGGCACCCATCTTTGATTTAGACAAAGCGCGTTTGATAAGGTTTTTGATCGACCGGGACAACCCCAAATTGCATATTCATCAAGATTGCTTTTAGTAATGGATGGACTTTGAATAGAGTTTAATCATATTGCATTAAAGAAAAAAAAAACTTTTTTATCATTGTAATCATATTACATATATTATTGCACCCAACACAAAACTCTACAATGGCAGTAGTCCGTATTTTATGCCGAGTCAATCAACTCTTCTCAAACTTCTCTCTCTTTCTTTCGCCCACTTCAGGAAAGAATAGGTTTACTCTTGGCTTATTTAGATTATTTAAATTTCGAGTGGAAATCCGAAAATAATAGGTTCTCTCACCCATCTATTTTCTTTGCTTGAGGCCGATTATTTAAACTGTTACCCCAAAATTGAAAAGAAAAAAATTCTTTAATTTCCTATTGTAAATTTGGAAATATTAGGTTTTTTCAGCGGCTTCTTTAATTTCCTATTGTAAATTTGGAAATATTAGGTTTTTTCGCGGCTGGTATCGTATTACTACCAACGGAACACGTGTCAGGTATTAGTTCCACCTTGACAACCCTTGAAAATCTTTTAATAACTATCTTTTGACCCCATAGAACTAAAGAATGAAACCACTTATAAAGGCAGGTTTCCAGGGTGGTTTGGCGCAATTCGATGTAGCTCGTGGTCGAGCCCTTGGTCATGAGATATAAGTTAAGCACTCAGCTCGGTTCATTTATATACTAGCACAGCCCCTAACTCGGTTGAGAACGTCAAAAGGTCGGCTAAGAACGCGTGCCATAAAACGTCTGTGGTAATTTGTAATCCGTCTGTGGTAATATGAAACGTTTGGCTGTACGGTTTAATCCTATTTAATCATTTAAACATGGCAATTACATATCCTTACAGTAATTTTTTAATGTGATTAGGTAAATGTTAAAAAGTAAACATGTTAATGGATGTCTTGATAAATGCAAGAAAGTTATGAACAATAAATCTGACCCATTGATTTTGGAGGACGAATAAGAATATGCCAGCATCTTCAATGCATAGCCATCAGATTAGGGTTTAAGGTTAAATAAGGTTAAAAGATCATTAATTATGCCCATTGTCAATAGGTGTACGCCTTTCGGCGTAATTAGTGCCAATTGATATTAAAACCCCGGTTTCAAACTCTTAATCATATGGATGATGGGAGCACATATGTATTAAGACAGGGGACCTTATTTAAACCATGTTCACTGGTTATTAAGAAAAGAAAAAAAATGAAATTTGTGGCCTTGAGTTTGAATTAAGACTGGTTAGAGAAGAAACTCGGTCCATTTGAGACCAACATAATTTAAATTGAATCTATAATGATTCTACACACTTGGTATCACTTGATTTAGTTTATCAAGACAATCATAGTCATGCAAAATCGATCCAGAGAAGGATTTGATGGGAGATAGAGATCAGACCGAGAGGGACAACTAGTAGAGATCCTTGGGAAGCCTCATTTCAGGTTTATAGAGCAACAGATTGAGTCGAAGCTTCAGACCGAGAGGGACAAACTAGTAGAGATCCTTGGGAAGCCTCATTTCAGGTTTATAGAGCAAYAGATTGAGTTGAAGCTTCCAAACTATGGGAAGACCTGGAGTTAGGTCATCGTTTGTGGTATCAAAGAAAACCATTTGCTCATTTGAGTGATTGCAGGAAACAAAATTATTGAAGAGATTTCCCTTAAAATAAATTCAGAGCAGGTGCTCTTGAATAACCAAACAAGTGATGAAGTCATAAGAAGTTTACCTATGGAGGATAGAATACAGAGAGGTATTCTATAAATTATTGAGCAAGGAAAATCCTCTATTTTGGGAAGAGATCAGAGGTAAAACATTGCAACAGAAGAAGCATGTTTTAGAAATGGAAGAAAAGTGTAGGCCTGCAACATAAGCTTGCACCCAAAAGAGAATTTGGGTTGGGTACATGAGAAAAGGCAGAGACATTGTGAAAAGAAGTGGAATACAAGATCATGAAGTACATGAGAAAAGGCAGAGACATTGTGAAAAGAAGTGGAATACAAGATCATGAAGTACATGAGAAAAGGCAGAGACATTGTGAAAAGAAGTGGAATACAAGATCATGAATAGATCTTGTTGGTATTTTGTAACTGACTCTAGTTATGCAAATTTGTTTTTGTAGATTGCAGGTAGCAAGGAGGAGTTGATAGAAGCTATGACAACAGAGGAGTTGTAACAAAGAACCAGTTGTGTTCTTGAATGAATGACAAAGATCATGTTTATCTCTGAAGAGGACAACGAGGATATGGTGGAAGAGAACCCTCACAACAGGAGAGGCTATGACAATTGATGAGAAAGATAATAAGTATAATTCTCAAGTGAAAGTGAGCTAAGTTCGTGCAACAACCAACAGAGAAAGGAGTGCTAAGAAAAAAAAGGTGCTAGGTGAGAGGACCATGGACATACCAAAGGGCTGACCTAAGGAGAATCTTGGTGAGGTATTGGTTAACAAGCTAATGGAGAAAGCTTGTTATATAGGTGACTGCAGCTCAAAGTGAACAAGAGAAGTTCACAAGAGATGGTGAAGATGACTATTGACATTCATGGGTTCAAATAAAATCCTCAACATAGGAGAAAAATATGCCAAAGCAAATGGAATAAGAAAGAGGACGAGTCAAGAAAAAATTGATAGAGTTGGCTGAGCCAAGAGTACAACTCAACCACATAACATAGTTGCTACAAAGGAAGATTGAGGAGAACCAAACACAAGGATGGAATATGAGGAAGAAAGTCAAGTGGCATGTGATGCAATTGCTTGCAAAAAAGTTGAGGAAGAGCTTGAAGAACTTGAAGCACAAGTTGAGTTCTTGGATGAAGAAGGAGAGACTTAGAGGAGCTGAGTTTAGATAGAGGCCACTGAAAGTTCACTTCTGTGAACCAGAGCTAGGAGGAATCATTGGAGAAGAGGATGAGGAAGAAGAGAGACTTACTGCAAGTCTCATGAACTACTTAGAGAGTTCAGATCAACATAAGGATGTGCTGGTAGAGAAATCAAAGGAGGCTAGAGAGCCCTATGTTTTTAAAACTGACAATTTGTGTATGATTGCAGGTGATGGAAAATCATCTATAATTGTCATGAAGATGAAGGAATGTCTTCTGAAGGCATTGAAGAAAGACACAATCAGAATTATATTCTGAAGGAGGATGAGACAACACTGTCTCAAAAAGAAAACCAAAGGAGAATCCATACACAATTGGCCATTGAGATTGTTGAAGGACAATTACCAAAATATGTTGTTGCGGATGAAGAAGACTTGGCTCTTGAAGACAACCAAGAGAAAGACAGAGGTGAGGAGAAGCATCCATACATAATGCTCATAAAATGGAACGAGGAAATTAGGTGGCTGAAGAAACCTGAGTCATAAAAGGAAAGTACATCAAGTGATGAGAAATGTTCACAAGCACCTGATGAAGAACAAGTGACCATAGCATCTGAGGAAACAAAGATGATTGTTTGTTGTCAAACTAATTGTATGTTTGCAGGGACAGTGAGAAATGATGAACATGAAATTATAATCAGGGAAATAGAATCTAAGTTATTTCCTGAGAATGAAATTAAACCTCAAGGACAACATTCGGAGTTGATGAATTTTGAGGAAGAAATGAAATTCTTAGAGCAGTGGCTAGCAAAGGACACAAGTGATGAAGACTACAAGGGATTCATAGACTTAGTCCAAACTGATTCAGAGGAGGAGACTAAAGTGCCTAATAGAAATGACATGAATAAATAAGTAATGTAGCAATAAATGGAAGGAAACAAGAACATAAAGATTCAATAAGGAAGTAGTAACATGTACCAGCAAGGAGGCAAATTGGACATGGAAATTGAGGAGATAAAAAAGTTGATGTTGAAGGTGTCTTAGAGGAGGCATACTGAAGTGAGAAAGACTGTCAATAACATAGTACAATCGATTGTGAAAGTTTGCATCAGCAAGGCAGGAAGAGTACTGCAGAATCAAATTTGGGACCCTGAAGAGTGGTAGTCAACAATGATGCAACAAGACAATGCAGCAAGTGAAAAACAACATGGATGGAGGAGTAACCAGTTGCACCATAATGTTTGGGATCTAGGGGGACATCAACAATGAAGCTCATGATCAGGATCTCATGAACATTTTGTTCCTTGGGAGTCTCGACTCTCATGCATGAGCATTTTCCCTCCAAATTCAATCACATTTGACTAGGCCTAGAGATATTTTGTTTTACTAAGGGTGTGGGTTCCCTAATGGAATTGAACTATGTTTTAAAGGAATTCTATAACGCTTGTGAGATATTATGTAATCAGATCTGTCTTAGCAGATATCGAGAGATTGAGTGAGAGATAGAGAGGTCTCGGGATGAGTGAAAGATCCTAGAGATCTCTTGAAGATTTAGCGGATCTTGAGTATTTTAGGGATCCTTGAGATTGGATTGTTAGAGAGAATTGTGGATCTAAAATAGAATTGGTTTTAGAATCATATGTTTTAAATATTGTAAGCCTCGAAGGCATTGATAGCTAGCCATTTAGAGAGGAAATCAGGCCAGAGGGAAAGAGAGAGAGGCATACTAAATGTAATTCAGGCCAGAGAAGGAGATGATGCCTTCTGTAAATCTATGTACAATATGGGTGAATCTGATTAGTGAGGAAAAGAAACACTCTGTTTCGAGTGTTAGTCCACAAATTGGTTTCCTATTAGTGCTATGAAAGTATATGTCTCTGTAGAATCAAGAGAAGATAATGTATGTCCTGATAATGGCTTTAACACAATGATAATGCATGGATAGTGTTATTGAAATCACATTGCAGGTCGTGGAGAAACCCTCATTGAAGATTAATCCCTTCGGGCTAGAATGAAAGAATTAATCGATGATGATTGATCACTGCAGGATCAATGATCCTTATTCGTCACATTGGAAAGCCATCATGCGCCAAAGGTGACTGAATAATCAATTTTTCCCAAAATACAAAGGAAATGTACAATAGCCATTGATCTGTGGAGAATTAGTTCCAAAATCGTTGGATCAGAATTAGTACAGGTGCTGGAGTGGGAGATTAAACGATGTCCATCGGATTGACCCTCAACAAATTGTGATCGTAGATCTACGTCAAGATCCACCGAGTCAAAGCTCAAATTGAATCCAGAGATGAATTGAGCAGTCGATCCAAAATTGTGATCGACAGCGGGAGATTAACTTCGCATGTGAGAATGATATGTAGATTAACATGACTAAAACCCCGAGGTTGGTATCATATTACTACTAGTGGGACGCGTGTCAGGTATTGGGTCCACATCGGCAACCCTTGAAGCTGTTTTAATAACAATCCTTTGACCTCGGAAAACTAAAGAACAAAACCACTTATAAAGCTGGGTTTCCACGATGGTTTGGCGCAATTCGATATATCTCCTTGTCGATCCCTTGGCCATGAGATATAAGGTAAGCACTCTGCTCAGTTCATTTATATATTAGCACCAATAGAAATTAAAACCCTGTTTTTTAGATCTTAATCATATGGATGATGGGAGTGCATATATATTAGGGCAAGGGACCTTATTTAAACCATGTTCACTGGTTATTAAGGACAAAAAATGATCTTTGTGGCCCTGAATTTGAATTGAGACTGGCTAGAGAAGAAACTCAGTCCATTTGAGACCAACATAATTTAAATTGAATCTATGATGATTCTACACACTTGTTATCACTCGATTTGGTTCATCAAGACCATCATAGTCATGTAGAATCGATCCAGAGAAACATTTAATGGGAGATATAGAACAAACCGATAGGGACAACTAGTAGAGATCCTTGGGAAGCCTCATTGCAGGTTTATAGAGCAGCAAATCGAGTCGAAGTTGGAAAACTGTCGGAAGACCTGGAGTTAGGTCATCATTAGGTAAGGGCACCGTCCGACACACCCTGGGAGTTGAATTCGCCCGAGATCGTCGCCAAGAATTACCAAGTGAGAGCGTCTTTAGGTCAATCATCAGTGATTGTGATTATGTGTGAATTAAGCCTCTCGATCTCTTAAGCTATATTGGTCGCTGGCCCAGGTATTTTTTTTCTACTTTGTTGTGAATAGATTATTTAATTTTCTACCCAATAACTTAAAAAAAATATTTAATTCTATTGAAACTCTAATAAGTTCTTTTACAAATCCAATAATAAAGTCTAGATTATTTAAAAGCCGATTATAGATTATTTAAATTTCTACCCAAAACCAGGAAAAAAAAAGTAACAAATACTTTCACAGACTATTTGTTTGCCCGACCCCAATAGTTTAATCTTCTAAATAAGACCCATAAAGTTTCATGAGGTGTGTGACTAAGAAAAAATAAGCCAACCTGATTATCGAGGTGACATATATAATTACATAATTTTCAAAAAAAAAATCATTCTATCTAATAATTTTCAAAGAAATTTTCATTCTATCTAAAACTCTAAAATTCCATAAAGACTATCGTTGTCCTTTTAAAACTTCAAAACGAATTAAAAGTCTCTGCCACTAAAATTTTCATACCTTATATATATTGCTCCGTATATTGCTCCTCAGTGACATTATCGACGACAGAAAATAGTACTCTGCCACAGCCACCAACATTCTCTGTATCCAACAAGAAAATTATTCTTCTTCTATCCATGTGCGTGAAAGGTCACAGAAGAAGAAAGAAACCTTAAATATAAAACGAAGTTTACCATTCTAAGGTTGGTTTTGTCCACGATTTAAAAAAATATTTGTTATTATTCTTTCTTCCACCCTGCAACTAAAATAAACCAATACAAAAATCAACAACTTTCATTCAAAGATTCTTCGTAAAACTCATCGGAACATCTTCTCTTTCTTAATTAAAAAACATGAAGCTAAGGATGATTAACATCCTTTTCACTCCAGCAAGGATAAAAACACAAAAACCCGAAAAATAAAATTACAAGGAAAAATTAACAATGAAGAAGGAAGAATTTTAAAATATATGTTAAAAAAGAGAAAAGGAAAATAAGAGATCTGGATGCTTCTTTATATCCTGATTCTAATTATTGATTCATTTGTGCACCCTCTTTTGAGTTAGATAGCACATCACACCATTAAAATAATTAGAAAGTAATCAAACACTTAAATACATTCTGAATAAAATATTCTTCTAGCAAGACCCTCGGCTAAAAGATTTAGATGTAGAATACCAGTAAAAAGATAATAGAAGAATAATATTCATTCATTAAAGGAATTCAAACTGAAGCCATATATCACAACGATTTAGATGTAGAATACCAATAAAAAAGTAGTAGAAGAATAATATTCACTCAGTAAAGAAATTCAAACTGAAGCCATATATCACAACATTTACATGCATATAGAATAAACAATTAAAAACAACAAAACTCTTAAAAAAAATTGTGGAACACAAGTTAATTTGAATCAATTTCAACATTCAGACCAAACTGAACCAAAATCCCTCCATTGAATAAGTTTAAGCATATCATTTGAGAACATTAACAGGCAACAAAATAAGGGCAATTATCATTTGAGAACATTAACAGAATTTCTACCAGACCGCACTAAATCAAGATTTAATTACCTGTGAAAACCAATATAACCGTAGCTGCTAATGAATGGAATGGATGTCCCCCAGTTGTATTTGATCGATTCATTGTGAACATAAAATTAATTAGTGGACAGCCTGTGGATTCCGTTATCTTCGTCTCTTCTTCATCCATAATTAGCCTTAACAGAAACGGACACAGATGCATACAGACCTAACAACACAACATTGACCTAGCAACAAACGCAAAAAGAACATTAATCAAAAAGAACAATGGACCGGCCCATCACAACCACACACAGATTCAACATCCATACACAAAATACACAAAAAAAAACTCATTAACTTTAAAAAAAAATTACAAAGAGACTCACTGCTACATGGATAGATTGGAGAATTAGAGAAGAGAATGATGAGATGAATGAGACACACAAATTATATAAAGCTGCTTGGTAGCTTTTTTAACCAACGGCTAGCCAAACCTTTCGTAGCCGTTTGGATCAACTCCCGCTTTTTCTGCCTTGTATCTTTTTTAACCAACGGCTAGCCAAATCCTTTCCTAGGCATTTGGATCAACTCCTTTTTATGCGTTTGGATCAACTCCTGCTTTTTCTGCCAGATGATAATTAAGTAAAAACAAGGACTTTCATATTACTAATCATCCAAACATCCAAAACTTAATGCCACTACTCTAAATATAATTGTATTAGTTTTTGGATTATCAATGAAGTTCGTGATAATAAAGTAGTAACAAGGACTTTCATATTAAGAATCATCCAAAACCTAATGCCACTACTCTAAATATAATTGTATTAGTTTTTGGAAATATAATTGTATCAATTTTTGGTAGATGAAGATTTGTCTCAACCACCATGGCATAACTTGACCTGCAAATGAATGTYGTCGTCATCAATTGTAACATTAAACATTGAAGTTGTTCAAAGCATGATGTCATATCATCCATGGTTGTATGTGATTGAAAGTTTTCCATGTTGACATAGTTATTAGGAGGCTATGGATTAATGTGATTCAAGTAAGGAATCCATGATATTACTTGAATAGACATGCTAGTGGAAAAAAAGAGTGTTAAGCCCACGACATCATTTGTATGCGCTCCAAGAATTTGCGTGACCTGCAAATGAATGTCGTCGTCATCAATTGTAACATTAAACATTGAAGTTGTTCAAAGAATGATGTCATATCATCCATGGTTGGATGTGATTGAAAGTTTTCCATGTTGACATAGTTATTAGGAGGCTATGGATTAATGTGATTCAAGTAAGGAATCCATGATATTACTTGAATAGACATGCTAGTGGAAAAAAAGAGTGTTAAGCCCACGACATCATTTGTATGCGCTCCAAGAATTTGCGTTAAATATTATTTCTCTTAACAAGGAGTTATGGTCTTAAAATTGTATTGTGGTAAGATTTAATTAAAGATTGTTGATTGACCATAAACAAAGAAATAAAGTTAGAAACACATTTTTTAAACGATGTTTTTTTACAAATTATTAACAAAAACTACATATCTTTATCAACTTATAGCTAATACCTAAAATTGGAGGTGGAGGTTGGCACAAGGTAGAGCCCCATAAAACTAAGTAAAAGTAAACTTGAAAAAAAAAAGTATTATTAAATACATCATTCCCATTTTTCCGTATAAAAACAAAAGCTCTATTCTAACCTGTTGTTATGCTTCATGAACCTCAATGACCCATGGGAGGTTGTTACCAAATATTAGATATTTCCAAGTGATGGAGGTAGGGAGAAGCTAACAACAAATGTTTGAAGTCCATTTCCCAACTAACATTGAAAAAGGACCCAACCAAAGCATCTGTTTTACTATTTCATCTTTATGAAATGAAGAGAACTTAGGTTGGAGTAGGACCCAACCAAAGCATGTGTTTTACTATTTCATCTTTATGAGAAAAAGAGAACTTAGGTTGGTTGACTCCTGAGTACTTTAGTGGTTATTGAGGGGAAGGCCACCCAAAATCAAGGACCAAGGAAAAAAAATATTTCTTCTAATTCATGGTTTAGATGAGTATTAAAAACAAAACAACCTAGTGGTCTTCTTAGAAGGAAGCCTCCAAACTTTGTTTAGTCGAACATTTGATATCAATTGGGAACTCAACCACTAATACCCATCAATTGGCATTTACTCCTTGAATCACTTTGTATAATTCCACCTCCAATATCTCCACCATGTATCTAAAGCAAGAAAATCTTAAGAAATAGATCATCTATAAAACCCTCTCAATATTGTTCGTCTTAGTGATATTAATGTCAAATCTATGTATAAAACCCTCTCACTAATGTTCTTCTTGGTGATATTAAGTCAAATCTATGTTTTTATCTCTAGTCGATGCTTCCCTTCATGAGTCTTGACATCAAAGAGATCCCCATCCTTAACAATGCCTTTTTTGATGCTTCCCTTCATGAGTCTTGACATCCCCATCCTTAACAATGCCTTTTTTGTTGCTTCCCTTCATGAGTCTTGACATCATCTTGATGCTTCCCTTCATGAGTCTTGACATCAAAGATATCCCCATCCTTAACAATGCCTTTCTTGAGAAGATTAGATTGGACAAAACCCAAGAAATCCATGTCAATCATTTTTCATTAAATTGCACAATGGGGGCGACTACCATATGCAATGCTCATTAAAAGACATGATCCCCATCTTTAACAATGCCTTTCTTGAGAAGATTCATGATTCTTGACATCAAAGATATCCCCATACTTAACAATGCCTTTATTGAGAAGATTAGATTGGCCAAAACCCAAGCAATCAATGTCAATCATTTTTCATTAAATTGCACAATGGGGCGACCACCATATGCAATGCCCATTAAAAGACATTCCATATGCAATGATCATTAAAAGACATGATCCCCATCCTTAAAAATGCCTTTTTTGAGAAGATTAGATTGGCCAAAACCCAAGTAATCTATGTCAATCATTTTTCATTAAATTGCACAATAGGGCAACCACCATATGAAATGCTCATTAAAATACATGCTAATTGGAATTTCTTTTGCAGGTAAGGCCATTCTTAATGGCTTCCTGGGATTTCCAAAAACTCCATGCTGCAAATGCTCCCTAAATTTTAACCTTGGAAGGAATTAAGGTGATGTTTAAAGGTAAACATTCACCCAACCCCATTCACATAGGGTCCCCATAGAGATATAATTTTAATTTTGCTACAACACTTTCAAACTTTCCTTTCACTCCACTATTTGTATGAACCACTTCACACATAAGGCCCAAACCTATCTAAAGGATTCACTCATTCCCTTAACTCAAGGGCACTACAACAGAATTGTCTTTTAACACAATGAAAACCTGTATTCCCCCCATGTAATCCTAGGGAAAGTCTTGAAGGATTTTCTCCATCCATTGAAAGGTCATCTTGGATGGGACATATTAATACAAATAATATAACATAATTATCTTTTAACATGATGAAAACCTTTGTTCCCCCACATGTAATCCTAGAAAGTCTTGAAGGATTTTCTCCATCCATTGAAAGGTCATCTTGGATGGGACATATTAATACAAGTAATCAACACAGGCGGCTTGGATGGGACATATTAATACAAGTAATAAACACAGGTGGTGAATAAGACCTTAAAGAAAACCTAAGAATGACTTAGGCTTAAAAATCCATCTATCAACTTCTTTGGCAATTCATTGTAAAAATACATTCCAAGTAATAAACACAGGCGGCTTGGATGGGACATATTAATACAAGTAATAAACACAGGTGGTGAATAAGACCTTAGAGAAAACCTAAGAATGACTTAGGCTTAAAAATCCATTTATCAACTTCTTTTGCAATTCATTGTAAAAATACATTCCAACTTCGGCAATTCATTGTAAAAATACATTCCAACTTTGGCAATTCATTGTAAAAATACATTCCAAAGATCTTATAGGGAACCCTAAAAGGAAAAGAGGATACCACAAAATTGAAATCTTGGCCAGGTTATAGCCAAGTTCATCCTACATTAGTGGAGCCATAGGGAGGTCACCTAGAAAAGTTGACAACGCTACAATTTATGCATCGGTAACTTGGACTACAAGGTCGTGTCAAAAATATGAATGGATTCCATTAGGGCACACACACACAAACTCCTATGCCATTCCTAATTGTTCGAAAATGAGTCATCTATGAAAAGGCCTTTAATAAGTTACACAACAATTAGGCTCCATGAGGGAGAAGTCCTTAATAAGCCCTTCTAAAGTTATGCAGTGAAGCATATAGCCAGGGACCTCAATTTCCATAATGTACAATGCTAGTGCTAGAGAGCATCCTTGTCTAATTGGCCTAAATAATCCAACCTTCTCTAATTTACTAAATTTTATAAAAAGGCAAGAAGATGTATATGAAAACAAGTGTCTATTGCTTAATTAAAATTTGACCAAAACCAAAACTCCAAATTTTATAAAAATACAAGAAGATGCAGATAAAAATAAGTCTCTATTGCTTGAAGTAAAAGTTGACCAAAACCCAGAACTCAAAATTGCTTGAGTGAAGGGTAATTCCACAGGATCATAATCTTTCCTAGAGTAAGGATTAATGAAAAGGGATTTCGGGCTCAAGTGTCTATGGGCCACCAGGAAGGGCATCCACCTTCCTTCGCCAACCAATATGAGAGAATTAGCATATTGCCAATAATTACTATTGTAATCTGCCCTTGACAGTCCAGTTGAGCAGGGCATGTTGAATTAAATTTAGTATGTTAGTTTTGGTGAGTGAGTCACTTTGTAAAACAACCCTCGCCATTCAAGCTTAGCGGGGCATAATATGCATTATATCTTTTTTCATCGACCCTCCCTCTGGCCCTTCAACCCCTTCTTCCCATGAAATGAGGGACAAACCCTCCTTGGGCCCATACACTCGAAAATCCCAAAAGATAAGGAGATGAGGGGATGATGCATGGAAAATGACAAATATGGTCCGAAATGAGACGATGACTCATTAGGGAAACCTCCCAGTAGAAAACCCATCCCTAAGGGTGACCACTTACTAGGGCACAATGTCAACTATCAAGGTGAACACAAGGAAAAAAACATAATTTCCAAGCAGACGTTACCTAATCAAAAGAAATTTACTCAAATGCCTCAAATATTGACATAACACTCACCATAATACCTAGCTTGTACCTCATGGAGCAAGACCCAATGTCTTCCAGAAGCAAGCTGATATGGTGGATACCATCATGATGAGTATGAGATGTGCGGTGGTGAAGTGGTCCTTTGCCTGTGCAAGTGGATGCTACCACCCATCTGTCTCTCGTTACTCCATTTATGCAACTTGAGGGCCTTGAGGCATCACCTCCTTAGTTATCCCTAGGAATTGGGGATAACACAATCTACTTCTCTTTCTTTTCATTCTTTGTTTGTATTTTCTCCCACCTGGAAAAGGTCTCATGAATGTCTCATTATTTCTTTACGTACAACCATATACTACTCAGATTTACATATCAATTCGACTCCAGAATACATTACATACGATGGTAGACATCAATCGTGATGGAATAGGGTCCTTCACACCAACAAGTTGGTATCTTCTTTATCCATAGCCTTAAAAATTTCTTGTGTTGATCATCTTAGAGCCCATGCGCATAACCAATTTTTCTTGTTGGATCCGATTCAGATCGTCTCTCCACCTTGGACACTGGGCCTTTCTGACGATGATATCATATTATAGGGTTTGATGATGTTGGGGTTTTCTTGCCACTTGGATATTGTTGAGGAAAAGATATGAAATGATCTTACTCAAACATTTTCAAATTTTGCTTGGCTAGAGAAAAATAGGCGGGAATGTCACTCTATGTTTATAGCCATCAAAAATAAAATCCTAACTCACAAGTATTCATTACAAGTGCTTAGGCTAGTCTTTTTTGCAATTAAAATCTTGCTGAAAAATTCATTATAATATGATTTTCTGAATATAATAGTTGTTGAAATAAATGTAGAGACAGAAGTAAAGACACCAAGATGAAAATCAAGACAGATGAGACATAAAGCAATCCTTTATTTCATTCCAATTCACCAAAGAGCCATTCTCTTTACAAAATTTCATGCATAAATTTCGGACCAAAGTCAAACTTAGACATCCCCGATGGAACATACAAAATGACCTATGATAAAAAATATAAAACTGAACTCTAAAAGCCGGATTAGCTTGCCACAAATTGTTGCCCACTTGACTCTTCACAATAACCTTTGTCAGTAATGAAAACTAATTCACAAACAAAAAATTCTACACAGACTATCAAAGATAGATCAACACCTCTCAAAAACAAGTGTCTCAATGATGTAATTCAACCCTGAATCTTGTTGTCTACAATAAGACCCTTCTATCATTAAAAATAATTAGGCTTGTGATGAATTAAGGAATGAATGAACACTGAACTATCTCAACATAAACTCAAAAAGAAAACCTTAGTATGCTTCTCCTTCTATCCCCCTTTGTTCCTCCCTTTCATTTTCCTTTTAAGCAAATTAGAATTGGTTGAAGTAGTTGAACTACCTCATTAGTTAAGTTAACTAAAAACTCAACCAACCTTTTAGTTAGGGCGGAGAGTAATAAATCATAATAAGGGTTTTAAATAAATAATAACTAGTAGGTGGGACCCCTTGTGACTCCCTTTAGCTCTTAACAATCATAACAAAACTAGTTAATTAATCAAAACACTCATCCTTGTGACTCCCATCATCACATTCACATTTGACAATTTATTTCATTGATATTTGAATTTATTTCCAAAAGATATATTACTCATGTATCCAAAGAAAACATGTTGTCCAAAACTTCTGAAGTCAACTTTCATCAACAATAAATAAAACAAAACTCAAAAACCATATTTTCCACTTTGAGATGCAATCTTTCCTTGATTGTTGTTGTCACCCTTTGATTTCCCTGAATTTGCCTTTGGCTGCGTTGAGCCTCTAGGCCTAATATCGTTGATCACGTGAGAACAATCATTCCTCAAATGCATCTGGAATGACACAGATTTATCAGAGCCATTGGAGGGTGAGGAAGGGGCAGTAGTGGCGTTTCCCTTGTCAGGGGCATGGTGGGCCTCGATTTTCAACCTTTTTCTAGCACGAGAGGACTTAATTGGTGAGTGGACAGGTGGAGATTGGGAAATCTGTTTGATAGGCGGTGGAGCAGGTAATGAAAAATTGGGCCAACCACGATGTTGGCAGACTGTCGGGTGGACAATATCTTGCCATCCGTCGTTTTCGAGAACCAAGCATTAAAGCCCTTTTCCTTTCCCAACTTAGACAAACAGTAACCTTAGATAGTAACCTTAACCAATCAATAAATCTATCTTTTTATTTCACAACCAATAGCTTGAGCTTGAGATAAACCATAGCCTCTTCCTTTCCCAAGCATTGGCTCAACTAGTCATTACAGGGGAGCAAGAGAGATTGAACCAAGCACCAATGAATCAATCTATTATTCAATTATTTCCCTGCCCTTTATAGTCGATATTTCCCATCCCTGTAGAGTTTAATCGATCCAGTAGATATAGATAAGAAGACTGATCGAGTTACAACCCAAAGACTTCGTTACAACCCCGGAGACTTCGAGATCACATTAGAGCAATCATTAGGGTATATTCATAGTGGGTTATCCAGTCGAAGAAATCTATCAAGTTCTGTATAGTGTAGATTCATATATGATGAAAGTGAGGAGAACCACTTAATCAATCTATGAAGGGTCCATTTTCCTAGGTCTTTGGTCCTTTGGTCTCGTTTCCTTGGTCTATTTTCTTGGGTCTCTGGTCCTTTGGTCTATTTTCCTTGGTGTTTCCATGGTCTCGATTCTTTCCCAGCTAATAAAACCAATAAATCTATGTAGTCAGGCTACACCTTCCTCGGGCCCTGTATCCTTTTGATCAAAGAAAGAGAATATATGAAGGTTACCAGTGTGGGTTATTGCGAGTGCGAGGTATCATTAACTCGGGTGCTAACCGGTGATAACCTCAATCCTTCCAGTAAGAAACTCACTCAATCCTTCCAGTAATAACCTCAATGTGGGTCATTACGAACATAAGGAGAAGGCATGTAACATATTATAATATGTGCTATTCACGCGACTATTCAGGAAAACACATTAGTCCAAAGCGAATGGCCTCTTTTCCCAACCCCCAAAAAGTAAATCCATCGATTCAAGCAACGCCTTCATCGACAAGCCCCGATGAATCAATCTATCTTTTTCGCTCTACCCTCGATTATTTTTGGGACCTCGTGTTCGATTCTTTCCCAAGCAATGGCCTCTAGTTTCAGTCACCCCAATATTCTAATATTTTTGGGCCCTCGTATTCGATTCTTTCCCACCCACCTGAGAGAAGAAATATATCCAGTAACTCTCATTGTTGTCCCCAAGAGAGCTGGTGCGTGGGACTTCGCTTGCTATACCAACAACTACCGAAGGTGCGACGTTTACCAAAATTTAGGCACAAGGAAAGCCAGGCGAACGTGTATAAGGGATTTCACCCAAACCAAGTAAAAGACATAAATCCATCCAGTAGAGCAGCAGTTTACCCACAAAGCAAGCCTACCCAGTAAAATAAATCTACCCTATCCACTAGTGCGGTTTACCCACCACTCAGGAAAGCAAGTAAACTTAATCCAAAAATCCTATCCAATAGAGTGATTCTACTAGTGCAGTTCCACTAATGTGGTTTACCAACCCAGACAATATAAATAATTAAATCTACCTAATACTCGAGATTTTATCTTTTTAGGCAAGAAGGAGCGGTAGCGAGAGGTTCGGGTGAGGTGGCCTTTCTCTACAAGCCCACCCAATCAAGGAATCCAACCAGTATAGCGGGTGAGGTGGCCTTTCTCTACATGCCCACCCAATCAAGGAATCCAACCAATATAGCAGTTTACCTACCCAGGAAAGCAGTCAAATCCATCTACCTTATAATTTTCTTTTAATCATTTTTCTTATATTTTATGACAAATTAGGCACTTTCCCCCGAACGATTGATGGAATGTAACGTATGAAGAGAACCTTGTGCTATGGAAAAAAGCAGCTATAACCTCGTGTTATTTACAACTCTAGAGAGCAACAGCAAGAGAAAGAGGGTTAGGAGCAAGCCTCGCCCTATCAAGTCAAATAAATCTATCCTCTTGATGGTAACATACATAACTAACTTTATGAAATTACTAGTGTTCGTGGGGAAGGCAAGAGGAACCACCGACGCTCAAATATATCAGTCATAAGCACTCAAAAATAAAGGTTATCATCTATGAAAGGAATGAAATCCATATAAATAAATATATCCTTTCTCGTCGCAGAGGGCCTCATGCTGACCAATCAAAATCTCAACTAGTTCAAGTGTGTGGGGATTTCCTTCCTTGACCAATCAAAAAATCTATCCAAGGCTTGGAGAAAGCTAGGAAGAACTCCTTTTAGTTCATCCAGGAAGAACACCATTTAGGTTGGTTAGCCAGAAAGGAAACCTACTAGGAAAAAGAAATCCAGACGATCTGTGAAGGTTTATGTGGAATTGTTCGAATGTAAGAGGAATTGTCTTTGAAGGATTATGCGAAATTGCTCGTTCAGTAACACCTGACAACCTAAATATTTTAAATATATCTAGGAAAGAAGGGTTTAGGCTTCACCTTCCTTGACCAAGGAAAGAAGGAAATATCATTAGTGTTAGTGAGTGTTAGTAACATATTGCTCCTTATTAGAAGGTGAATTGAACTAAGCTCGTGAGTCATATCAAGTAAAAGTTCAATGTCACACATATTGGGACTCATGTAGTTTGCATAATCAATGGGGTTAGAGTAATGGCAAGGATAGAAGTATAACCATTGACTTGAACATCATGAAGTATCTTGTATTTTACATATACAGTATCTCAAATAGCTCCTTGTTATTCCATGATTACTAGCTTACTTATCCTAATATAATCCCATATACAGGCTATGACATAGTTTTATAACTACATTTTTATATATAGTATGATCTCTATTACTAATCTAATGATATCAAAAGGGTTGTACTCTTCATGACCTATGAACATGGATATGACCTATGAGCATGGGATACAAGTATGTAGCTTATGTTGGTAGTTATGATCTTATAACCCACTTGTTGGGATTCAATTAGCTTGTAGTTGTGAGAATGATTGGCATCCATTAACATGATATGAGCTCTATGTTAGTGTTATCACATAGAAGTAATAAGCCATGAATATTATGGAGATTATTATGCTTATGATGTTCCTATAATAGGATACATCTATGGTTCTAAGTATCAACATATTGGAATAGTCTACTCACCATTGCTTAGAATGAATTCCATATCTTTTCTCTTCATCTTTACAAACTATCATAGTTAGCATATTGGTTACCCTTACTCACCAAGGAGGTTCGACGTTTAACCTCGTACTATTACTCGCGGTTGAAGCTCTATATCATATGTTAGTATATCAATGGGAATAATAGGTAATATAAACGTAATACTACTACAGATATGCCTAATTATTTCACTATCATTTAAAGATAGCCTGTTGAGTAAAGGGAATAAGGGATAATGCATAATACAAATGGCATAGGACTTAACTGTACAAGCTCATAGGGTAATAAAGCGCACAGTGTTATGCTCACTACCTATGATAGAAGTAATACCATGGTGTTCTAACCTGTATAGAGTAATATGAGTGATTAGATTAGGTAACTTCTATCAATACTTGTTCAAGCTTAGTTAAAGGTTAGAGATTCTCGGTATACCTTAATCACATTTATAAGTAATAAGTAGTAGATCAATGCGACTGTAATCAAAGCTTAAACCACGATGCTTGTTATACTACACATATTGCTTCATAACATATCGCAATTATTCTAATTACAAAGCTCCGGATTGTACTCATCACATATCCATAAGAAAGGACCATATAGCTCATGTTCAAATCATAGCAGTTTTATATAAGAGGAATCAAATTAATAGTACCACATAACACGTGTAAGCTTTATAAACTATGATACCTTGATTATTGAAATACAAGAGACTCATAAGCTCTAATGAGCTACAACACTACTATTTTTATGTACATTAAAGCAATGCTTGCAATAGTATTTATAACATGTATGAACCCAGTATATTAGGTGAATAAATCGTATATGAGATCTTACTTAAAGCCTCAATATAGATCCACAATATCATATAGTATTCATGATCCTTACATTGCACTGCATTAACTATTCATATTACGTAAACCTCAATAAGTAGTGTTAGGATAACTGTTAAGCTTTGATATGAAAGAGTGATTACGGTTATTGCTATGGTGATACTCTATTACAACTTGGTTACTAGTACTAAAAGTGTAAACTTTACTATAAGTGATGCACAATGATTATAGTCTTATGAGTATACTATCCATTTTCAGCTAGTGTGACCTATGAGCTTATGCTTACTCTTTGTGATATGACTGCATCTAAGCCATAATGAACATGGTATGATTAGGATATCAAGCTAGTGTAAGCTACTAATGTGTTGTAATGACTAGTATGTATGCATTCACATATTCAATGATCATAGTAATTCGTAAGATACGAATGACAAGGTAACAACCATTTTTTACACATAGATATGGAACCTATGTAAGATGAGTAACTACCACGGATAAGCTCTTAACACAACCTATATTGAATAAATAGACTAGATAAGGGTACAAGCTAATTCACCTAATTAAGCTATGCTATTACTATTCACTATGTATTGATATTGAGTGAATGATTACCATTAGTTCTATATCCCAGTCATACGAGTTTAATGTATAAGTACTAGTGATAATATATTATGTAT
This sequence comes from Picea engelmannii, assembly GCA_009831015.1. Taxonomy (NCBI): domain Eukaryota; kingdom Viridiplantae; phylum Streptophyta; class Pinopsida; order Pinales; family Pinaceae; genus Picea; species Picea engelmannii. The sequence goes on from ML802946.1 coordinate 108,828, forward strand.
CAGTAATGAAAGGTTAGTTAATACTACCTTAGTGATTCCATCTTCCTTAACCCATTCCATATAAGGGAAATCATACTAATTTGCTTACTATGTTCTTACTACTATACCTCATACTCTAATACTAGCTTATGGAAAACAATACTGTAATCATTATACTATATGTGATTAATAGTACGTAATAGTTGTAATTATGTTAGCTTCACTAAAAAGTGATTAGGTCTCATAAGTAGATCCATAATAGCTAAGTATACCCTATCTAATTTGAGCATCATGGGTTTGATTCATAAGATGTGTTATGGATATAGAGTATATTACAAGGAGTGTGTTGCTTGTACTATAATTACCTTGGATTACATTGAGCTTATGTAATAATGGTGTACATATCAGGTAAAGAACTATGTGTTATAATCATGTCCACAGGGTTAAAGTTAATCTTTTTTATAGAAAGTTAATATATGTGTTATATATTATTATGTAAACACTTATTCGATCATCAACTTCAAAGTGATTACAACTTACATATCACAAAGATTATGTCTTGTTAGTACTGCAGTCACATCTTGTTTAGCTTATAGGAATTGAACCTATTGAATACAGTCATATAGATCTAATAAACCAACTTGGTCATAGCTCTGATTACATCTTATGCTTAAAACATGGTGTTGTTCGTATGTTTAATATGGATATTCTTACCTTATGAACTATGATGAAACGATACAAGCTATGATCATAACCTAAGCTGGGTAATTGTTTAGTGATACTAATGAAGCTTGAGACTAGTTATTAGGAACATGTATTACTAAGGGTCTATGTTTCTTACATGTTATGATAACATTAATTAGGGATATACCTATACGAATTACTGATAAGTTATAACATGTATACTAGTATGATTATGGTCAGAGTACTGGAATTGATGAAACTGATGTATGTTCCTCAATATGTGACCTAGTATGAAGCTAAGTTGTACAAGCTATATAACGTCATACATTGAAGAAGGGTGTGTATCATATTCAATGCATCTCATTCATCTTATAATGTCATACATTGAACAAGGGCATGTATCATATTCAATGGATCTCATTCATCTGATCAGTAGTAAGCTCTATACACTAAACAACTCATATTAGTATATAAGCATGGTGTTAATTCACCATAATCTATGAGTGAGATAGAACAAATCTCACATATAATTACATATGTTATATCTATATTAAAGCTAAGTCCAGTCTATTAAGGAGATAACCAACCTGTGATACACGTACTTAAGCTATCATATCTATACATGTATTGATTATGTTAGTAAGTGATACACGTACTTAAGCTATCATATCTATATTGTTAATATTATGGTAGTTGCAGGAAGTATTTACCTCCACGTGTAAACCTCACGAGAATAGAAGACTCCAGAAAAGCAATACAAACCCTAATGAGTTGGCTAATAACCCTAGAAGCCTTGTCGACTCAAGAAGATAATTTATATTAGGTTATTAGCCTCCAAGAGAAGAAGTCGACCAGAAATAATAATAATATACCGAACAGACATGTACCCAGAAGGAGAAGTCGGCCCCAGCAAATCTAGCAGAACCACTATAAATACAGGGCACCAGTTCTCATTCGCCACATCTCAGAATTTCAGAGCAGCAATTGGTGCGCACTGCAGTTCCCAGTTTGGTGCGCACATGTGGAGGAGAGCTGCAGGTGCAGTTGCTGCAACCAGTTTTTCTATTTTGGCATGGACTATCTCTTGGCTAGGGTTTGCACTATCTGATCAGCTATTGTTGGTGCACTATCTTTGGAGGAAGATGCGCTACACCTTGTTTAGCTATCTAGCCTGGGGTTTGCTTCCAGAGTAATTCTCAATCAAGGTTAAGGTGCTCGGAGGGTGGCTTCGACCTATGGTTGGGTGACGAGGGTTTCGTCAATGGTAAAACGAGCACACAATCCTCTTTATTCTAACAGGTTATGGGCCCACACCTCCTTCATTAAGTCTAAATGCTGGAAGGAAACATAGCCGCTAGATATTGAGCTCGTTGAGGAACTACCACTAGGGTTACTAGCAGAAGCAGTTTCCAAGACACTGTCGCTAGGGTTACTAGCAGAAGCAGTTGCAGAAACCCTAAGCCTCTTATTGAGGGACCTTAAGTGAATGGATTGACCTAAACTCTAGATAGATCAGTGTGCTCTAGCCTAGCGCATCTCCTGACACACTCAGCAAGCCAAGACGTGAAGTTTGAATTTCTGGTCAAATCTAGGGTTTGACCAAGTCAAGCAAGCCATGACTAACTCTATGAAGTCTGAGAACAAGTTAGATGGAACCTCTAAATTCAGAGTGTGGAAGACAAGGATGGACCTCATCCTTGCCAAAAATAAAGTGTTGGATATCATGAAAGGAAAGATCGTGAATCCAGAGTTTGAAGAAGGAAAAGAGAAGGAACCGCAGAACGTTGCAGCTATGGAGAAGTTCAAAGATGTTGACATCAATGCCATGAGTATCATAGCAGATTCTATAAAAGACCACTTGATACCCTACATCTCCTATCTTGACTCATCGAAGAAGATGTACGATGCCCTAACAAATCTTTTTTCAGTCAGAAACATTGGACAAGTTATGAATATGAAGAATGAGCTCCGTGACATGAAGATGAATGCTGATGACAGCATAACATCATACTTTGTAAGGATCTCCCAGTTAAGAGATCAACTACAAGCTATTGAAGAGATCACTTCAGAGACATGAAGTGATCTCCATCTTATTACTACAAGAGATGGATATTGTAGTTATGACCATAATCAATAAGCTCGTAAGGGATTCAAATCATTCCATTTGAGTCATATCGGTGATTGTTACTCATATTAACTATACTTAATATAGAATATAGCTTGATATTGTATGAAGAGAGTAATCATAGTGATAACCATAATTAATAAGCTCATAAGGGATTGGTATCATTCCACTACTATCAAGAATAGTTGCATCATAGTAATATCCATAACTAATAGTATCAAGAATAGTTGAATCATAGTAATATCCATAACTAATAGTGATATAA
>ML802946.1:157458-168569 GCA_009831015.1 Picea engelmannii
CCACATCTCTTCTCAGAGATAAGCTACTAGCACCCTAGCTAATTTATTTCCATTCTGTCTGTAAGCATATTTCAGTCATTTGTTATTAATGAAATGAAGTCTTATTTCCACTGCATCTATGCGTTTATGTGTATTTCTGTATTTCATTGTGTTCCTACATAAATCCGGATCAGAAGATGCCTTCAAATTTGCCTCATCTACCTCTACCTTTTGTTGACCCACCACCTCTACCAACATCATATCTTCTTAGTTGATTCATATTATTAGAACTTCCTTTACATTCTTCAAATTGCTTTTCTCTGTGTTACCCTCTTCCAAGGCCTAGACCCTTCATCTCTTTATAGGTGTTTTGTTTCCTCCACAACTTCTCCTCAGCTCTCAAGGCCACTTGATAAACCTCTCCCGCTAAATGGAAATTCAAAACATTAAAATCATCTTGAATAGCATAACTTAGACCATTCACATACTTGGCTATAGATTTCAGACTCTCATCATTCTACCTAAAGTTCAAACCTAATATAAAGTCTATAAAATTACCTAGTGTACTCCTAATTCATTAACATATTTAACTGCTTCAAATTTTGCAACCTTCTCAATAGATTTAAAGCATAACCTACTAGAAAAAATTCACTTTTCAATAGTGGCACCATCTTATCCCAAGTTTTTTTCTTCTCTTTACCACTACCTTCTTTATTCGATTGCAACTTATCTCACCACAAAAAAGCATTTAGCTCTTCAATTTTGTACAGACAACCCTAACCCTCACAAGATCTATAATCTAATCAAATTCACATAACTTTTCCATTTCTCCTATCGACTCTATCAATGTCTCAAGATTTAAACTTCCAAAATAGACAAGAGTTTCAAGTATAGGTTTGCCTTCAATACCTATAATTGCTCTGATCATTCTCTCTTCAACTGTCACTTGTTCTTCTAGTTCTTATTTTACAAACTATATTTTTTCTCCATCATCACTATCATGCACCACATGGGCAGTGTTATCACAGGTTTGTTCTTGTGCAAATCCCTCTACAAGATCCCAATCTTGTGTAACAATTGGAAGAATATACCATTGTCACCTAAGTAGAGACTTCCCTCGTTTTAGTGATGGAAGGAGGTCCATAACAAGAAAGGATTCATCGGTGACCTCAAGGGATCGAATAGCAAGATTAGTTGAGCCTACAACCCCTATCTTGGTCACCTGATGGTTGGGTCTAGGTCTAGGAGAAAAGATGAAGGTAATGAGGTAATTCTTTCACTTGTATGAGAGAATAAACAATTTGCAGCATAATATAAACAATCACCAACTTATATGGCTTAATAGAGACCTCTTAGGCACTAGATGATCAATAAATGCAATGTCAGTTGCAAATTACAACAACAAACAATTGAAAAACAACACTAAATACTTTTGCAACAGCAGCAAGAAATAGTACTCATACTCGTAGAAAATTAGCATGAAAATTTAGAATTGAACATGCACAATATTATCCAATTGCTAGATAAAAAATTTGATTCGCTTAAGCCACTTTTCCAAGTGTGTATGTAGCAAATTAAAGTAAAATTCAGTGGTTGTAGCAAACTTCTGTAACATCAATAAATAACATTTGTTTGCTAAGATTAGGGTTAGAAAAATTAGTAGCATAGTTGAGGGAGAGAATACTGATTTTAAATGCTACTTTCACCACAAGAACAACTCTAGACTAGTTTTTTTGTCCTCTAAGGGTTATGGAGTCAATCATGCATAAATTTTAAGATTGAACTAGATGGATGAGAAGGATTAGGTATAAACCCTAAGGTGCAAACACTCTTGGGCCTTAGAAATAGACCTTGAATAAAATGGTTCCTAGGGTGAAAACACTCTTGGGCCCTAGGTGTCGTTTTCCTTCTTATTCCACTAGGTCAAGGACCAAAGACTAAGGTTAAAACCCTAAAGTGCAAACACTTTTGGGCCTTATATTCTTAACCCTAACAAAGAATGTTTTCACAAAACTTGGAAAATAAAACTTTGTGGAGAGAAGAACTTATGTCTCCTACCTAGAGTTTCAAAAGAAAAAGTGACTTGCAACAAGATAGTAATTAATACCTTAAACATTAGCATAAGACATGACATTGCATAAATTTCTTACTTCTCCAAGTTGCTAACCCATGCAAAACCCTAGTTGCAAAAATAAATCATCCAAGAAAGCAAACACATCCACAAAAGATCCTTCTCTAAAGTAGCATATGAGATCAAGAGACCAAGAGTGAGAAATACTGAACTTTTATTAGAGGTGCCCCCACTCAAATGAGTGATGATGAAAATGAACGGATTGATAGCCTTATTTATAAGGAAAACCATAGCACTCCAAAAGTCACAATAATGAAAATTCATGTCATGTCTCTTGAGTGGGGCCAACCCCTCAAATTTGCCTTTACAAACACTGAATCCAAAAATAATGCACAAATGACCACAAGTGTGGTGATGTCATGCCCTCAATGGGCTAAGAGGGCCTCTCCAAGGCCATGTGTCCTCATTTGTGGTGCTGAGGTGATGGAAGAATGCTATATCCCCTCTCAAAACTATCACTAACATCCAAGTGGCAACAAACTCCATCATCATCCATCAAACCCTAGCATGATGTCATCACCTAAAAGCCCAGCATCCAAGCTGCAAAAGCATCAACTGCAAAAAGAATCAACCCAATGGCTTACACACACAACTAGGGAAAACAACATATGATAAAACTTGGGAAGCATTTTCCATAACCTTGGAAATCGATGATGCTATAATAATCTCAATCACAGGATTTATTGAACTTTTTTATGAGAATAACGGTTAATTTCGTGAACAACTTAGACTCGTAAAGTAAGCATTCCAATATTCGAAGGAATTTGTAATCACATGCATCCTAGAAATTAATAAATGTAGAGAAGAATTTGTAGAAGTAAACCGGAAAATGGATGGAAATTGTCTTCATTGATGGTGTTCAAATAGAGAACACGTGCTTCTAGAACCATACACACAAAAATATAGACATGATTGAAGAAAATATAGAACAGACATTCAACAAGGAATACACAACATCTTGGAATCACTTCACCTCCCACATAGCATAAAAATTGTTATATCACAAGAAATAGTAAAAAAAACCAATGCAAAACTCAATGTCACAATGTAGTCAAATTATCCCTTATTATGTTCATGGGAAATTAAGTTTCATGAACAATTCAATAGTGGCTCTAAGAGTAAACATTCCAATAGTATACTAAATTTCTATTCACATGCTTCAAGGAAACAACAAAATCAGAGGAAATTGTCTCGATCAATGTTGTTTAAAAAGTGAACATGTTGCCTCGAATGGGGTGGTATTGCACTCCACATGGCAGGCCATGGGCGAAGGGGGAGGCCAGCGGAGCACGGAGGCATGTGCTCAGCTCGTGCCCACTGTAGCCACCACCCCCGGGCATTAAATTGCATTCACAACTGATGGGAGGGGCATTAACCCAACCCCCTCGACCACCTCTATGCATAGAGCTATGCAGAAGTCGTATTGCATTATCGCCTGGCTGTTTGGTTTCGACTCTGGCTCTGTGGTTTTCATGGTCTTTCAGGCGTTCTTCATCTTCCACCTTGGCTCTGCAGATTTTCTACAGACGCCAAGCTTCACCATGCCACGACAACACTTGCATCCACGCAGGGGCTCTCCCTGGTACCCTCGACGCCCTCGCATTTCCTCCTCGCCCTCTGGTTCACCCACCCCAGCCCTGGACTGTTTGGCTGTTGTTGACACCCCCTGGACCCCGGCATGGCATTCTCCCTCTGTCAAGCATTCCTCTCCTACCCCGGAGCCGCGCCATGGCCGACCCCGTCGCAAACTGAAGACGCCCTCTCCCAGTCTACCGCGTGAACACTCCGCCATTTTGCATGACTTAGTCTTTGAGCTCCGCGATGGAGTGAATGACCTTCAGTTCCGAGTCCAACAGATGGAGGGAAGGCTTTTTGTCCTTCTCCAGCTTCTCGCTACTCCCCCTCCAGTCGCTCCTGAGGATTCCAGTGATGCTCCTCTCACTGCAAGCGACCATTCGAGCAGCCATCAGCAAGCTGCCACAGAAGAAAGCCCGCAGTCTGACGAGGAGGCAGGTAAACCAGTGCCCATGACTGCTCTCGTGCGGAAGGAGACTTCGGCAAGCAATGTAGGAGGGGGCGATGATGCAGTTTTGGCAGCGGTAGCAGAGGAGAAGGACACCAGCATCCAGGTGCATGAGGACAAGGGCAACGATGCCACGGACATGCAGTGGACTGCCAGCAGGACACCTGTCATCGAGAAACCCTGGCCTGGCCTCTTGCCCGAGTATGTCCCAGATTATACAAAGCTTGTTCCATACTTTAGCTCTAGTGGCTCTCAGGGTAGTTAAATAGTCTGGTTTTCTCTAGAAATGTTAGAATTTTTTGCTACTTGCTATATACGGTTGGCTGAACTGGTTTCTCCTTATGGAGCAGTTCAGTAATTACAACCGATTGACTCAGTTAATGTACTCTTGATCCTGGTTCTTAGAAGGATTTTTATATATAATACAAACACTTACTTACAAAAAAAAAAAGTGAACATGTTGATCATGAACCATGACACGAACATAAATAGAGGAGAATGCATAGTAGACATTCAACAAGGAATACATAGACAAAGATAACAAGAATTCACTGAACATGAAAATAGTAAATAGAAGCAACTCATAGATAAAGAGGAATGAAGTACTAAGGCAACATTTCTCATCAAGGTTCCATACCTCTATGAATTCTTCTTAGCAAAAACAAATCACAAGAAATAGAAAAGTTAAAGCAACCCATGCAATTTACTCCACCAAACCATTTTTTTTTAATTCTCACTTAAGAATTGTATTAAGCAACACATTTAATATACATCAAAAAATTAATGACAACTTTGAGAGTTTCTAAATTTATGATCATATGCACCTCATAAATTATTGGTAAGAGATAGAATGTGCATTTGCATTGTTCAAACGAGGAATATGTTGATCATAGACATAGATACCAACATATTTAGAAGAACTTACAATAGATAAATTTTAGAAGAAAGTACAAAATAGCAATTCAACAACATATAACTAGGAGAATCCTGGATGCAGGTGTTAATGAGGAGGGAGGAAATCGAGACGATTCTTATCCAGCGTGTGTTGATGGGGAGGAAGCGTCCTACCTATCATTGTTGAAGTGATGGAGGGTGCATTAAATTATGAGGTAAATGAAACCAGGAGAGAGAGCATGTGCTGCTAGTGGATGAAGCCGACGTTTTCAGGCAGAAGAGAGATGGTTGGAGAAAAGGAGGATAAAGGTACAGAGGCCCTGTGGTCCTTGGGATTTGAATCCGTTAATTTCATGTCCCTCAGACATCATGGGTACCTGCGTGGCATCATCAACTAGGATCTGAGTTCTAATGCTAGAAGATGGTGAATAGATTTGGGATTGGAATATGAGGAGTCGAGTTTAATTTTGATGGGGAAGGAAGTTATGAACTCAATTATGCTTGGGATGGAGAGGTATGGGCGGGATCAAGGCTATAATATAAACACCCAGGGCAATGTGGAGAGGTTTATCATTGCGAGGTATTTACACCCTCAGTCTACTTAGTCCCGAAGAGAAGGCATTCTGATTTTAGAGGGGAGGGAAATGGCTCCTCGCCAGCGTATGAGGACCCGACGAGTTGGAGGGGGCGACCGGAGCGTGTTTCTGGAGAGCTTGGCGAAATATTAATCTATTTTGGTTCCCGGATAAATTGAGGAGGCAATTGTCGACTTATTGCTAGCTATAAGTGCATTTCAAAGAGAATGCCTCAAAGGTAGCTTACTCATGAGCCAATTGTGAAGTTAGGGTTTTGGGAAATTTTGATGGTGCCAATCAGGGTAATCCTCCCATCTATGGGGTAGGGGTAAACCCTATTCATATTTGATACTTGTTTCATTAGGTAAAACACTGGCCTGAGAGGTGATTCTAACAACTACACCAAACTTCCAGTTTTAAAATTGTTGTTATATTTAGAATCGGAGAAAGGGACTGATCACAAATTGTAGATATCTGGTTATTTTTTAGTTGTGATACACTGGATATGTGGGAAATTCATAATGGGAAACTTGTTTCTTATCCCACATTTTGAGGAGATCCCAAGAATGGAAAATATCCTTAACTCCATTTCTTCTTCCATGTATACAAATAACTCAATATTGAAGTCGATTCCTTATCGAAAGGTGGTTTACAGTTGGAAGCTGGGTGTTGTGCTGGAATCCAAGGATGGATTGGTCCAGATGGTTATCAAATCAGGTTTTTAAAGTGATCAATTTTGCTACGTTTATCAATGATTGATCATTTATAATTCCAGTCAATGTAATGTCATAACAATAAAGTGTTGAAGGGTCCGATGTCATGCTTAGTTATGTCATTTTTTTTCGTTTTCATCTATGGACAATTTTCATGAAAATGGTTGAAAGGATTATAGCCTAGCTATGTTGTTGATAATTTGGCATAATACCAGGATGTTTTGAAATCTTGTAGGTATAAGAACAATCTGTAACACCAATTCAAAGATCATTTATGGGCTTATGATCCATTAGCAGTTTTGAGAACCAATCCACTGGACGGTATAGAATGCACTTGTGCATATACATAATGTAAACTTCTTTTCATCTCTAATGGAATTTACCAATTTTTTCGGAAAAAAACAAAAAAATGAATTGACATATAATAGGAATAATCATAAAGAATAAATGATGACTCATAATACAATGGAGATAAAGAATGAAAGCATGGCAATTAATTTCTATAAACAAATTAAGTACAAATTGAGAGTAGCCATTACAATATTCTGCTACATTTCTAATCACAATCATCCTGGGAAATAAAGGTTACACATAAAAAAAATTGTTAAAATAAAATAAAAAATCAGTAGAATCAGTGCCCATTAAAATTATTTGAATAGAGAAGCTGATTATGAACATATACATATAACAATCAGAAAATACAGAGTAGGCATTCAAAAACAGAGGAGTACACACTTACATAACAATAAGTAGCATGAAGAAAAAAGGGCACGAGACTGCTCGAAAATAAGTACAGATTAGATGAAGGAATTAAGAGGCATTTCTAATAATCATGGCAACATTCTTCTTCTAAGGGTTTTTTGCAGAGGGAAAAAAACATGAAAACAGATCAAAAGAAATAGAAAATAACGGATCGAAACTTCTTGCCTGTGAATCCCATGCCACACTGTTGATGAGCATTTCAAATTAAAATCAAAATTTCCATATTAATTTCAAGAATTTAATTTCCATGGGTAAACATTCCAATATTCCCCTAAATTTCTAGTTACATTCAACCTAGATATTAAATGTAACACAGAAACTAATTTGTAAAATGGAAACTATGAAATCGGTGGAAGCCTTTCCATTAATTTTATTCAAACAAATAACAACACATAAGAAAGATATCAATAGAGACTAGACATTCCAAATTCCACTATTAATATGATGCGCCCACTGCACGCTCTACACACCATCGGTTGCCTTTAATTGCTTTTGTTTCTTCAAGGGAAAAAACATGCATCGGGAAGGCAGGCTACAATTTCCCTTATTTTCTTTTGTTGGGAAAAAAAGCACGTGTTGGGAAGGCAGTAATCCAGATACACTGCATAGAATTGTAGGATACATTTTCCCTTCATAAGAGATTATCCTCCAATAGTATTTTTCAATACTTCCTTATTAGATGGAAGATGAGATTTTCATTGAGCATCACATCCTTTGACCAAGGAATGAAGGATCAACTATAAACCCTTCCATTCCATTGCAAGGATTACAATTGAAATAAAACAAAATGGATAATGGGTTGAAGTAACGAAAGACAAAAGAATGCCTGCCTTTCATTTCATTGCATGAATATTGCATAGATGATTAACACAGGTGGAAAGAGGAAGCGTAATAGTGATGGTTATGAATTTCATAGAAGTTGATAGAAGGGAGGGAAGCACAAGTGGGAATTTATGCGATTCATATGGAACGCAACCTTTGCACTAGGGAACACAATAATAGATGGGAAAATCTACATACTTTTTGCATGCATGAACAATGGTCTCTTTAATGTCCTCAAAATGTACACAATTAATTAGTATAACAAATTATCCATGGTATGTTATTAATTTTTTTTAATAGTTAATAAATAACATAATTTTTATAAATGTTTATGATTATGTTTAACTCCTTAAGTACAATAGGTTATTTTTAAGATGATTGATTTCATCTTGCTTTAAAAACCATTTTTACATTTTAATTCCTTCAATATAAACAAAATCCTACTCGTTTCTCTATAAAAAAACTATTTCATAGAATGTTTAGAATACTACATTAATTACCATAAATTATCCATCATATAGAATCACATAAGCTAATTACAATGAATTTCTAGTAGATAAAGCAAGAAATATCCATAATATGGAATCATTGGTATCCCCCACTTCTAGGGATAACTAAGGAGATGATGTCTCGAGGACCTCAGGTTGCAAACATGGAGTACCAAGAGATGGATTTCCTGACAGTGTCCACATACACAGATGGAGACCCGCTCCACCACCATACTTCTCTGATTCATCATGATGGCACTCACCACATCAACTTGCTTCCAGAAGACAATGAGTCTTGCTCCATGAGGTACAAGTCAAGTATTGTGGTAAGTGTCACCTTTATACTTGAGGCATTTGAATATGTTGCATTGAAGCTTCTCTTGATTATAGAATGTCTGCTTGGACATTATGCTTTGGGCCTTGTTTCACCTTGGTGGGTGTCATGTTTCCATAGTAAGCGACCAGCCTTGGGAAATGGATGCAACCAGGGGTCTCCTCGAAGGGTCATCGTCGATGACCTTCCCCACTCATGCTTTTCATTTTACATCATTTATTCCCCTCCATGTCCCAAAATTTTAGGTTTTCAAGTCACATTGACCTAAGAAGGGCTTGTACCTCATTTCATGGGAAGAAGGGGTTGAGGGCTAGAGGCTTGTAGCTGGCAAAAGATAAAAGCCAATCATAAACCTTCCAGATGCTCGCCCAGGGATCCCAAGAACAATGAAATGTTTCTCACAAAAAATATTAAGGGACCCGTAAGATAAATTAAAAAATGCCAGCAAAGGTAGAGCGTGTGTGGGCAATGTTTTTCATGCTTACGTAGAAGTCCCGCACATCATCTTCAACTTGGGGAAGCACAATGTGACCAAGGTAGAGTTAAGTTGGGCAATGTTTTTCATGCTTAGGTAGAAGTCCCACCTTAGCTTTAACTTGGATACATTCTAATAAATTAATGGCAAAGAAGGTCTTGGAAAAAGCATGCATCACGGACGAAGGGCAACACACCCTCTACAAAGTCACCCATAAATGAGACAATATGAGCCCTTGTATGTCATGAATCCCTAAGCCTAGAAATCTAACCCCTTCCACTTCATATCCACTACGTTACCTAGAGAGGATCATCCTTGGAAACATCTCCTACTTGAGGAATTGGTTCACCCCATCGGGTATTGTGACACCCCTCCCATTTCTAAACTTGACCAATTGCATGGGGTCTTTAAGCACTTGTTTAATTTGAAAGGGTGGATTTGAAGCACATGTTTAGGTGGCTCTTGTATTAACTGTAATTTTACTTGGCATGATATATTTGACTTGAGACCCTTGGAGGGAGAATTCACTATCTTTGCAAAACCTAATCGATGGACGTTTGTGGAGGAACAAGACTAGCTTGGGCCTTCATTGGGGCAGGAAGCCCAAAGGTTGGAGTACATGACCCACACCTTGGCAACAGCTAGATGATGAACGTTGCCTTTAGAGGCATGAAAAGGCATCTTGGACGATAAGACCTAGCCCCCCTTAGCCCAATGTTTGACCTTGGAAGGTCAAAATGTCACCTTTAAGGGCTTGACGTCACATTGGGCGTTAGGGTTTCATGGTGGTGGTGATGACTTGATGAAGAGTTGGCATGTTTTGATGGTGAGGAACCCTAGATAATGGACGACCAACGACTCCCTTATATTGCTCGACAACTTGCTCTGTGGGCCAAAACATCACCCCTAGGGGGTATGACGTCATCTTTATGGTTTTCTTTCTGGTGTAAAATCAAATTTGAATTGTAAAGGGGAAACTAGAGGAGGTCAGCCTCCCTGTTAAAATTAAATTAAAAAGTACCTAGGCAAGTGTTTCTCATCACCTAGGCGCCTAAGGGGTGAGAAAGTGCCTAATGTGGACCCTGTTATCCCCCGTTTCTAGGGATAACTAGGAGATCGTGTCTCGAGGCCCACAGGTCCTAGACATGGAGTACCGAGAGCAGGATTGACCTGAGCATGGCCCTGGAGGGCCCATGTTTCTTCTTCTTCTTCGGACTTGTCCTGTCAGCAGCAACAACATCCATCACCTTCGGCTTGGACTTGTATCAGAGAAGACTCTTGCTCCATGAGGTAATTGGTCCAGGTATCATGGTATGTGTCATATTTGATCATTATAACCTTCAGATATATGCATCAAATTCCTTTCATTTATGACGACTGCTTGGATCTTACATTAACCCGCTTGACCATGGTTGGGGGGATTGACAGGGTACCCTCACAAGCTTGTACCCATAGGTTTTGGTTAGCCACCAGGGGGGATTTTGAAGGGCCATCGTCCGTTCCCACCATATCATCACTCTTACATCTTATCTCCCACTCATTTATCCCATTCCCCTAGTCCGGGCATTAGGAAGACCTGTTTATGGGGCTACACCTTATCTCGTGGGAAGAAGGGGCTAAAGGCCCAGGAGGTAAAAGTAGTTGGTAAGAGATAAAAGCCATAAAAAATAAAACCTAGAGATGCCTCGCCCAAGGATCCCCGGGAAGGCAATAAAAAACCTCTCAACAAGAAACAAGAGGGACCCGAAGAAAAATGATAAAACAAGACCTAACCAAGAGGATGGGGGGTCTCATCACGAGCCAACCCATTATGTTCATGGGTGCCTAGCAGTATGACATTGCCATTATCTGGTTACCACGCCAGGGCAGTGACCTTTGGTTGCATGGCCAAGGGAAAGGGGGTCTCATCACGAGC
>ML802947.1:0-19879 GCA_009831015.1 Picea engelmannii
TATGATCACCGGGTGAGAAAATGAGGAATGCTTGCATGCCCTGTTGGGCTTGGCAAGGCAGAACAGGATGCTGTGGAGCAAAAGGGTTAACAGAAACAGAAACAAACTATAATCTAACTATGAACTGAAAGCAAATAACATTATGACAATAGACAAAGAACATTAAACATCAGACACAAGTGTCATCAAAGGTTTCAGGCAAGTGCTTTATTGAAACCAGAGCGCACGCAGAAGAGAGGGACCATGGGTTCCTTCTCCCTCCAGCGGAAGGCTCTTCGGGGCCCTCAACACAATGCTTTCCTTACAACTGAATAGAACTGAACTGAGTGATGAAAGAACTCTGGGTTACACTGTTGATGAGTTGTCTGTCAAAGGATGAGCTCTGAATCATCTGGACAGCGTAACGATGCTTCGAATTCCCCGTTGAAACAGTGAGCCCTCACAGCCTTTTATAGCAGTTTCAAGGGCGGTCTTGTAACCTTCTCCAGGTGTGAATAGGGGCGCATTAGGGTTCATTTAGGTCATTTAATCCGTCGTTTTTGCAGAGTCGACTCTAATTTGAGGGTCAAATCACCTTGGGGGTCGGTCCATAGGTGATCGAGAGGCCGACCTATGCAATTAATGCGTCGTATTAGCAGATGCGCGGTTTTTTGTGTGGACAGTCGCGCGTCGGGCGCGCATGCGCGCATAACACATTTTTGTCCCGCGCATGTGCACGCACATCCAGCTGATGTAAAGCGCCCTTCAATTTTTGGTTACTTTGTATAGTTTTTTGCCCTTTTGGAGTGTTGTGGAATTAATTCAGTGCCATGAGTGACTTCACTGCTGTTTTGATGATGTGGAGTTCTTATCGCCATGTGCAGACGAAATTTCAGTGATAACAGTTGCCATTTAATACTTGATGAATAAACCTGAAATTAATGGTAGGATGATTAGATGGATTTTTTTATTACAATAGTTTGATCTAACAATTTTTGATAAGCCTGGTAAGAAAAATGTAGTTTCATATTTTTTATCCAGGTTCACTAGTCCTACTGAAGAAGACATTGAGAAGTTTTGTACACTTCTCACCACTATTTTGTCATTGAGAGAGAGAGAGAGAGAGAGAGAGAGGTTCTTGAAGGGAAAAAGAACCCATCCCAAGGGGAAGGAAGGAGCTCACCTTCTCACCAAATTCCTTGTGGCATTGTATTCACAGTCTTCCCATTGGTATAACACACTCTACCTTGTTTTACTCTTACTCTTCATTTTTATGTTGTTATTTTCTTATTTCCTTTATATCATTTAGTTGTTTGTGTTTCACTAACTCTAACTAGTACATTTATTGTTGTGTTTGTCAAGCCTAGAATAACACAAAACTTGTCTGTCTTGCAAACCCAAGTGGCAAAGAGGAAAGAACACCTTTGTCTCGAGCTAGGATCCCTCCTCTTTCTCCTTCAATCACAATCAACACCAATTTATAGGAAAATAATCTAGTCATACAAGACCCACATATACATCATTGCAAAAAGTTAAAGTTGGCACTACATAATAATAATAATAATAATAATAAAACAAAACAAAATTATATACCTATAAAAATACAAAAAAATTATAAGACATAGAAAATTTTAAAAGTATTACCAATGGAGCCCCATTGTGCTTCAAAAGGTATATCCAAGTCTAGCTCCTATCAAAATTCCACATACACATAAGGGTAATTGTATGTAGACCATCTATTCACCCCACCAATCAAACAACTCAAGGTTGAATGCATTCACGGCCTAACCACCTCCAAGGTGGTGCATGGGATCTCTCACCCCAAATACTACTATGACAATATGGGGATGAATAAATGGAAGCCTCTCAAAAGAAATATTTGAAAAGAATACTCCCATATCCAAAGTACCTCTACCACCCTATCTTATGCTCTATCAAGTAGGCCTTCAAGTTGAATAGAATACCTAAGCATTATTCATATATGGTCGGTGTCAAACCCTAAAATTATAGTGCATCAATGTAGGTGAAGCAAAATTAGGTCTATTGGATCCTACCACTTGAGTAATCATGAACACAATGTTCCAAAGTATAAGGTCTTAAATGGATCATATCAAGATCTAGTTGTTGACTTTTTGCATCCCTCTTGAGTAGTATAAGACTATATAGATACTTATAGTCTATGTGTCTCCTCCTTGACCTCTTCCTTTCAAGACTACTGAATCACCTCATCAGGATAGTTATATTAGGAATTATATGTCTTCAACATCTATATGTAAGATATCATCATCAATTCAAAATGCATCGAAGTCAAGATCCTAGAAGCCATCAGTCTTTACATCAACCCAATATTGCTCTACATATTGGCACATCTGAAAACCACAATTATGCAATATATTGATTACATTCAGGTACTTAGGGGACTTAATATGTTATGTCTTGTAATATATCTCTCTCAAATCATCAATATTCATGATGCCTACATGATCTAGGATAAATTTTTAGTATATTGGCCTTTTCAATTTTATTTTTTTTTTTTACCATTTTAAGCATACTCACAACCCCTTCTTAGGATAGTCAAACATGCTCACGACCTTGCTTTAGCAAGCCCACAAGCAAGGTGGGCTTCTCACGATTATGTTGAATCCTACCCATGAGTACACACATATCTACCCATGAGTACACACATACCCAATTGAGTAGGGCCATGTGTGCTTAAAAAAACTAAAAGGACGGAATTAAGAGCCAAGGATTGTGAGTTTCCTAGATCTGACAAACTAAAATCCGTTGGGTGTAGCTCTTAGAATCAACAATGAAATATTGGGGGTAAAAGTGGCTTTTTCTCCAAATGGTCATTTAAAGTGAGTTACTTTTTATATATTTTATTAGTTTTCTAATACATTTGTCTAGAAAAGTTAATTTTTCCTAGAATTTAAAATGGTAAAAGTGAGTTACTTTTCATATATTTTATTATTAGTTTTCTACTACATTTGTCTAGAAAAGTTAATTTTTCCTCGAATTTTTGCTAGCGTTGATCCTCGGTTCGGTATTTTGTCTATTTTTACCGTGAGGAAGTCTCTCTTATTTATTGCAAGACTAGTATAACATTGAATTGCCATTTTTGGCGTCAATATTTTCACAACTTTGAGGTAAATAATTATTAATTGGCATATAGTGATAGCGTTCCTACATTTGTATTTTTCACTTTTACCCTAGTTTCACACTATTGTCTTGGGGTCAAATCCATTGAGCAATGGAATTATCCTTTTCTACATACATCATTCATCAACGCTTGTACCAAAGTTCCTACCTAACATGGGATACGCTAATTAGCACCTAATGTCCATTTTGGTGCCCATGGCGAGTTTTTTAGTTGGCATGGTAGTCCAATTAGCCCCACCATGACTTAGAGAAGAAATAGCATGATTGTCTCTTATCTTTTTCTAACTAGTTTCCTAGTCAGCTCATGTTATTATTGTTTGATTTTCATTTTCATTACTTTCCACTTCTTGCAACATTTTTCCTAATGTTCTAATGTAGTTTTCTTCATTTATGCGTTTCACCACTGCATTCTCAATTGTGTCTAGCCATTGCATTCATTTTTCATGCATTTCAAACTTACTTTTCCATGGAGGAGACATGATTATGCGTTTCACCACTGCATTCTCAATTGTGTCTAGCCATTGCTTTCATTTTTCATGCATTTCAAACCTACTTTTCCATGGAGGAGACATGATTATGAGTGTCCACAAACCACATTTGGATATTTTCAATTTTTTTCATATGTTTGTTCCATGTGCTTGGAACATAGTTTCTCACCATGTGGCATGTATCTCCTCCACTGTATTATGGCATTCTTTTGTTCTTTTTTAGTCCATTTAAAATGGAAAAGACAAAAATAAATCAAATATAGAGGGGAGAAAGAATTGAAATCTATATATGTTTTTTACAAAAGTTTGGAAACACTCCATTAGTATCATCCTTGAACATAACACATATTTTGAATCTTATCTATGCAGTTGGGTTTTAGTATTTCCTTAGGATCTGTACCATGGTCTTAAGTCCACCTTCGAACTCCTTTGGATTGGTTACTCTTCCAATCATTATGAAGATATACCTCAATGCCGCCTCTTATGTTGATGGCCTACATCATTGGTCTCTTTTGGTGTCAATTGTTTCCTATGTAATTGACTATGTCATGCTATCACTCAATGGATTTTCTAAGTTTATAACTATGTGTTGGCCATTCCTCAATTGTCTTGAACATCCATATCACCCATTCCTCAACTATCTTGACCATCCATTTCAACCATTTTGTGAGTCAAGTTATATTTATTTTACATCTAATGCTTGTTCTCTCATGCCAATGTGAAAGAATTCATCATTTCCTTCCTAACAACAAATCTTATCGTATTGACTACAACACATTACTCTAGGATTTAGATTTAGATATTAGTAACACTTTAGGACATAATTTCATCATTGGTAGTTTTCCTTTCATTCAAAATATGGCATTCATCATTGGTCGCTAACTGAGTGGTTTCCCTTGTGCTTGAAAACAAGATCTTTATTCACATAGTGTGATTCATCTTGTACCTTGGTTTCCAATTTCCTCATTGGTGGAATGCCTCACCTCCAACAATAATTTTCATCATTGAATTTTTATTAGAGGGTATTTCCTATGTACTATTTACATTTGTTGATTTAGAAATTCATATTCGGTGGTATGTTCTCTCAAGTTATTGCCCAAGAAATAAAATAAAACCATATTCCTATTCATATCTCATGATAGTTGATGTGGGATGCCTCAATTTCCTCCTAATAGATCTCTTCCTTTTGACTTCGACTCATTTTCTTTGGGAACAAAATTTAGAGATTGTTATAGTACCTTGGGGTTTGCAGTCATCAATGGAAAGTTCCCTTGCACTTGATAGTGGATATTCATTAATCACCCATGATTGGTTGATTCTACAAGTGTTCAATTCCAACACATGTATTCACACTTGCTAGAATTTCCTACATACCTCGGTTCCCATTATCATTATCAGTGGGTCACCTCGCACCTAGAAACAACATACATCAATGATTGGTGACTAGATTGTTTCTTCCATGTTCTAATTTGGTACATTTATCCGCATGGTGTATATTCGAACATAGTTATGGATTTTTTTTTAAGACCTTGGGCTATGCTGGCATCCCTTTTTGGTGCTACCACCCAAGTTTATTTTATAGTACGACTATCTTATACTAAATTGGTACTTTGGAAAATGGAGAATGTGTTTGATTTTCTCATGGCTCCAATGGCTCCCCTAATGTACATAGAGACGTAGATCCACTTTGCATATGCTCATGGCTATTATTTTTATGTGTCATGGATCCACTGTGTATTTTGTCGTGGCCATGATTTTGCACTCTATATACTTCATGGATCCATAGTGTACTTGACTTGGTGACCATACTTATTTTCCACCCAAGCATGGGTATGCCCACCTTGGGGAAGAGAGTCATATAATACTTTGGTTTTTGCTTGCATGTAACTTTTTTATCCTTGTTCTACTAGACTCCTCCTTGGTTCGCATGTCAAACTCCTCTAAGCTTTATAATGTGTTTTGGTCATTAGTTCCTCTTCTAGATTCATACATTAGGAGGCATATTTAAAGATGAATTTGGTCACCCTCAACCATTGGGTAGAGCTAGGCCACATTAGTGCATTGATCCAACAATTTGCAAGCCCTCTAGACAAGTTTTTTAAAGAATTTTTCATTGTGCTCATGACCTATAGAAATGGAAATGTGTTAGGTTCATAACCTCTGTAACTCCTTAAGTAGATAGATATGTTTCTATGTATGAATGTTTAGTAAATAAGACCCATGTAGTAGTGTGAAAGAAATAAATGTAAGAAGGATTATTAGAAGGTTCCACCTACTAAAAATTTGTTTCTCTAGAATGTTCCTAGGAGGTAGAAAGTGTTGTATAAAGATGTAAAAGCAATGTAATGAATATTTTTGCGAATTTTTTTGTAATCATAGCTCTACTCATTTGGAGGTTCCCCCCTCAAAGAGGCAAGTGAACTTTTCTTCCAGTAATAAAGGTATAACATTTTGGTGATATTTGGGTTCTTTATTTGGCTATTTTGGTTGCAATGTCTTTTTTGTAGTAAATTTAGGTTAAATATGTTATTTATGCTATGTATCTTTTGATTTTCTAATATAGAACACCACAAGTGGTATTGAAGCACTTTCCTAAGAACATTTTTTAGAGAAAACAAATTCAAGCTAGAGACATGTTCCAGCATATATAAATAACACAGTGATATGTTATTCACTAGGTAAAATTATGGTAGGGGAAGCATGCGTGCAAGAAATTCAAGAGGTTTTACCTAGTTGGACATCCTTGTAACCCATATTGGTATCCCTTCAAGTAGTGTCGAATCAGACAACACCTGTATATGGAGTTTTGCTTCCACGTACCCTCAAGTATATAAGAAGTCCTCTAGGTTTCCTGAAATTAGTTTTAGATCTGTGAATCAATTGCTCCACTGCTATAGTGGCATCAAGAATGGCACTTGGGAATATTACTCTCTAGTACCTAGATAATTGGGAAATATAATTATGGGTATGGTTGAGCCTCCTTGATTAAATCCTCGAGAAGCAAGTCAAATACTATTATTGGACTCCACATGTATATCAGAAAACTATAGCATAGAGCACTCCCTTGTCCTTAGGACCCTCAAATCCATACTCCTTGTTGTCAGTCCTCGAAACTCATAAAAAAAGGGTTTGTCTTAAGAATTTGCGCATTCAATCACTGGAATCCCTACATGTCAAACTCAAGATCAAAACCAAATACATTTCAAACTCGCTATAAAAGTTTAACAATACAAGAGGTCGCTTGATTTCAATAAAGAATAGAACCTTGATAATGAGCATGTTGGTTCATTATTTTGAGATATGCGGCTAGAAGACTGCACTATGCTAAAAAACTCTACAAGCAAGAAATATATATATTTATGAGGGAATGAAAAGACTCAATGTCTTATGAAAAATTATATCTTCTTTTATATATCTAATTATCACTATATTTATTGTTCAGCTTCATAACAACATTGCAATGTTCTCTCTCCATTTTGGCTTGTGAAGTTGTTCATTGTGAACATTGAGACTTTGTTTAGAAAATGTTCTTCTTACATTACATAAATGACATTTCGTGGATTTACCTACATTATGTATTAAACCCAAGGAATGGTCAAAAGGTGATATGAGGATTAATGAAAATCTATTAAGAATTATGATTTGATAATTGATTTTTCT
This sequence comes from Picea engelmannii, assembly GCA_009831015.1. Lineage (NCBI taxonomy): Eukaryota > Viridiplantae > Streptophyta > Pinopsida > Pinales > Pinaceae > Picea > Picea engelmannii. The sequence goes on from ML802947.1 coordinate 7,287, forward strand.
TTTAATATATTATAACTATATTGCCATATAAGTTGTTGATGAGATTTGAATTTTGACACTGGTTTAGTAAGTTGTGTGTACTCCATTCAATTATAAATGCATATTTTTGAAAATTTTCATTTTAAAATTTATGTTTTTCTTTTTTTAAGGATTTTTTTGCTAAAAATCCTTTGAGTATTTATATATGATCCATGGATGGTAAATGGGGTAAATTGTTGACCTTGATTACGGAGCTGTGAATTCCCCAACTTTGGGGAAGAGATAAGAGGTCTCATGTCTAGCTCTTGACCACTTGAACTAACCCTCAAGGCTAAAAATTAATTTTCATTCAACTATTTGAGTATTTCCATTTTAGTGAGTAAATTAGTGATAAACAATAAATTATAAAAACATTTTGTTATGTCAAAGAGGGCTTGTCAAGTCAATCAAAGTTGGGTGTCATTATTGTCCCCACTAAGGATCAATTATCCCATGTGACTATTGGAATGATGGTAATATTTGCATATAGTCATTTATGGCTAAGCGCCCTTTTTATTGTATTTTTTATATATTTGATTAAATTGGCCTACTCGCCCTCTTAGTGTGTGTGCTCTTGTTTTATGGGCCCATAACCCCCTCTTGAAGGGACATCTCACTTGAATTATGTATAAATACACAACTCAAGCTCTCATTTGTATCATCTCATCGTATTGATTCATAGTGATTGATTATTTAGCCTATAAGTACCATATATTGTGTCTCTTGTTTATAGGTTCATCTTCTCCTCTTTATAATGTGCTTATGGTTCATGCCAATTTAGAGCTCGTTGATAGTTCCATTCAATCATTCTCTCTTATGATCGCAATAGTGACATGCTTTCCACATGTACATCAATGCATCCCCACAAGGAAGCATTGTTCAAGAAAAATCCATCATAATCATTAAATTGTGTCAAAAATTCATATACCATAAAATATGACATAGTACCCCACATCTTAATAAGTGGTCAATGCTCAAGAGTGAAAGTGTTATGAAGCATCTTACAATACTACCTAAAACATTTTGTTATAAAACTTAAATTAATTTTTTTTTCTAAAGATTTACCTTTTAAACAAAAAATTATTACCCCTTAAACCAAAACTTTATTGTAAAGAAAGGAAGATAAGAAAAAAATATTTTCTATGAAACTTCGTATAGATGTCAGCTCTACGATCAAAATATGAAACTCATTTTCCATGAAACCATAAATGGAAAATGTCATGTCCACGCATGTAATGTGATCTAAGTAGCATGTTTATCAATTTTGATGGATTTAATTGGAGAAGTTTACTCTATATATGGAAGGACTTATTTTGAAAAATATGTGATATAAAAGGAATGTCGTGTCCGAGCATATAATGTGATATACGTAGCATGTTTATCAATTTTGATGGATTTAATTGGAGAAGTTAATTCTATATATGGAAAAATTTATTTTGAAAAATGTGTGATATAAAACGAATGTCAAAATCTACCTTGTGTGAAATTAAATTAAAAAGAAGGAAAAGAATAAGGTTGTTGAAAAATAGGAAAGATTAAAGAGAATGCAAAATCCAACTTAATAATGTTAAAAGAATTAAATGATTCCTTAATATATATGGATGATGAGAAGATATAGCTTTTGCATCCATTTGTGAAAACTTTGAGGCATATCTTCTAACAAATCCATGTAGAAATTTAATTATTATTTGGCACTCTTGTATGAGATGAATTTGTGTTTATAGGGAGAGAAAATATTTACACATAATCCATGTAAAAGAACTAGGTTTGAGACTTGAAGTTGTGATTTGATTTAAGAGAGTTTAACCTCATAATGCTATTAAAAATATGGAAAGATTGATTGTTATTATCTTCATTGAATACTAAAGGAAACTTCCAAAAAATTTAAACTAAAACCATCATCCAACTAGCTGGGAATGATAGATTAAAGGATGAATATTTTGGAAGGTATTTTAACAATTTTTTTTTATTTAATATGATTCATTCAAGATTTATGATGAGTTCAAAAGTAAGGAGTTTGAGGATGTTGTAAATGCATATAAGGTATTGGTAGTTAGTCATACTTGGTGTAGGGAATTACACAGTGGAATCTAATCTGGTTTTACATCAATAAAAATAATAATATGTGTTGTTAAAAAACACAATTTAATTTAGATATGTTGGGAAATTTAAGAAAAAAAAATTAGTCTTTTCATTTTTATTTTCATTTTCATTATTCAATAGTATTTAAAAATGTTCAATCTTGTTCCTTCCTATTTTTCCTATGTGAATCTTCTCCTTACTTTCACCTTCAACATCAACATCAATCCTTTGATCTTGATCTTGAATTGCGAACCCAATCTCTTTTCCAGGTATCTTATTTATAGGTTTCATTGTAAGCTTGGATTTTGACTTATGTACGTCGAAGTTGAATTTGATCTATAAGTAGGAAATTTAGCATTGTTAATTGCACACATGTAAAGACTAATGTGACAACTTCACATGTGAATTGGAAGAAATAGAGATTAGCCATTTTTCAACCTATTCACTACCAAATATCAACTTCACATCTTCAGGTTTCTTCAATGCAAATCTCAAATATATTACGATGATAAAAAATTATAGAAGTGTGATTATCAAATTTTAAAGGTTTATATAAATTTTCAAAACATCAACTTAAGGTTCCTTCAATGTAATATCATAAAAAATTATAGAAGTGTGATTATCAAATTTTAAAGGTTTATATAAATTTTCAAAACATCCACTTAAGGTTCCTTCAATGTAAATCTTGGAGATGCGAAGATGATAATAAAAAATACATAGAAGTGTGATTAGCCATTTTTAAAAGTTTATATAAGATATCGAATAAAATTTGTTAACATCTCTTGCTTATTAGACAAAATGGATCGCAAAATTTTTAGATGTTATATAGTATTTTAAATACAAATCTGTTGAGAATGCAAAATAATTAGAAAATATTTATAATATAATTAAAACCAATAAAGGGTAGTCAATGGATTTGGTTTTTATGGATTTGTCTTTAAATATGGTTTTTTTTCATTAGGATTGATGTGTTATACATCTTGCAATTTGATAGTTGAGTGATTTTCTCGATGAATATTGAATAATAATAGGCAATTAATGTTAAGCAGTAATAAATAATGAAGGTTGAGAAACAACAGGCAATTAATGCTAAGCAACAATAGTTGGTTAATTAATTGTTGGTGGTTTCTAGCATGTAGAATTGGAAAGCCATAAATGGTTTATGGTTTTGTTATGCATATTTATTGAGTACTTGGGTTGGATTGCAACACCTTACTTTTGATCCCAGATGTAGTATTGTATGTTTGTAAATATTATGAATGGTTGAGGGCCAAGCAATGTAATATGTAAACATTGTACATTGAAAAATAATAAATGAAATACACCACCAACTATAGACAGGTAAGGACCAAAGTAATGGGAAGCTATGATTCCACAAAAGAAGAGGATTAATGGGGATTTTGAAGGGTTTCCACATGCCTCGAGTCTTAAGTCACCTTCATTATCAATTTGTCATTTAGCTATTTATCCTTTTGACTTATTGCAATATCCCCAGGTCGAACCCCAACTGTAAATGTAATAATGTACTTAAGCTAGTGAGTTGTTTTATATATTTTGGCATGTATCTTCCCTGGTGTACTGTGCGCATGTACTGCACAGTAAAATGATGAAATGGGCACATTCCAGATACAGCAGGAAACAAACTTAAGTGCGCGCGATTTTGAGGCCAGGGAGGCTTTGTGTTTATGTTGTGTTTTATAGGTTGCTGAGCCAGTCATTATAAGCTAGGATGCTTATGTTTTGATTAGGCCGGAGAGCCTAGATGTTAAAGGCCAGTGCGGCTATTTTTGTATATGTCTCATAATTAATATAAAATACATCGCTACGCATAGACTGACCACGATAAAAGAGTATAGGGGACTAAACTCTACTAGTTAGGGAAAGGGTGGGAGATAAAAGTTAAGGAAAATGGGCTAAGCTAGGGAGCTTAAACCAAAAAGGAATATTATATTAATATTTCTTAAGTCATAAAGTATGGATAATTATTTTATCCTAAGTTCTAAAGTTGGGGACAAGTGGGCCAAAGTAGCTCCCAACATGACAAGTGTCAAGTTGGGGACATGCATACATATTGTTGGGACTTAGTTCATTTTCCCATTCATTCCTTCCATCATTCAATCATCAATTCAGCCATACCATGATCTTTCAATCACGCAATCAACTATCCTCCATACTTCATGTCATTGTACCTGAACCTGTATCCATAGCCATAAATGCTTGTGTAGTTGGTTAGCTTGGGATTTGGATTGAAGAAGCGGGTTGTCAGGCCCGTGGGATATTGAAGAGGCGGGTTGTCAGGCCCGTGATCAATTTCTCTCTGGGTGAGAGAATTGTTGGGAATTTATCTCCTAAAGGTGCTAAACTACAGCTACAGGTCTCTAAGACTTCTTGTCTGGCCTATTGTTGAAGCCCTGGAAGGGAAGTGGGGCAGTCGAGGGACTATTGAGCAGAGAAGGGGCAAACTTATTGGGGTGGGACAGGCATGTGGGGAATGAGGGACTGTAGGTTGTTAGCTTGAGTTGGCACCTATGACGGAGTCTTTCCTATTTTCTATGAACCATTAACCTAGTTAGGAATCCCTTTACCCGGGTGGAGTTTAGTCCCATGTCGGGGGTGACCCACTGCTGAGAGTGATCAGCAGTGTGGTCTAAGGCTGGGAGGTTCATGGAAGGTTTGCATGAAGTTGGTGATATTCTTACCAAGATAAGTGTCAATTTTGTGATAAATTTACATGATACATTATTATTTTTGTGTTTATCCCTATGGATTTATCCTGTGTATGATTTATAACTGTGTTTATATTTATGGGTATTTCCTGTAGATGTTGCATGTATGAGTTTACTTTTATTTCAATATGAATCCATGCATTTATATAATGTATTTGTATGTTTACGTTTTATATATAATGTTCCACAAGAGCTCTGTGTGCATATGTTTTAATTGCATGTAGTTCGAAAATTTTATGTGGCATAGCTCAGTTGGATGTTACAGTATGTTCCACAAAGAGAATGATATTGTTCTCTTGTGTATCGTGGCCCGGCCATGGGTGGTCAGGGACGTTACAATATGGTATCATAGCTTCACTTTTCAACACTAAACCTAGATGGGTCGAGTGAGTTGATTTGAAGCGAAATGTCACAGAGGATTTATTTAGAAATGGCCAAATTTTAGTTTGTAAAGCGTCCATGGTAAAAAGTAACAACGATTGAGCGGAATTGGGAAAAAACCCCAATTTATGTTGTTAAATTCATGCGAAAATTGAGAAATTCAGCCAAGTGGTGAGATATTATTGGTTTAATATATGTTCTAGAAAATTTGGACCTAGAATGGGTCGAATTTGAAGTTGCAATGAAGCCATAATAGATGGAGCTAGTTTTGTAATTAAAATTCTCATTTTGTAAATTAAGTTTGGGAAAAATTCGTTCCAAAAATGTCAACCCATAGTGATTTGTTGTTGCAGAGGTTGAACTGGTGTTATCGGGGTGAAATCGAGCAAAATTCATAGTTGCGGAATGTCTAGGGAAGAAATGGGGGAAAAGTTAAGCAAAAGCCCCAATTTTTGTAGTGGAATTCACGAGGAATTGTTGCACATAAAAATGAATGTGCGCAGGTAGGCACACTAAAAATGCAGGATGCGCAGCAAAAGGCTTATGATATGTAAAAATTGGGTGCCGCGCGGAAAAATGATGGTGTGCTGGTGCGTGCGCTGAATTTGGGCACCGCACAAAAAAATGTTGGCGTGTTGGTGCGCGCACTAAATTTTGGCACCGCGCGAAAAAAATAGTAGCGTACTGGTACGCGCGCTAAATTTTAACGTCGCGCGAAAAAATGTTGGTGTGCAGGTGCGCGCGCTAAATTTAGCATTGCATGGTGTGCACACACATAATAATGATGTGCGTGGTGTGTGCACTATTGAAGAGAGCAGCGGAGTTTGGTTGGTGTGCGCGTAGTATGAGTATAAGTTGCCATGCGACAGTATAGTAAATGGTGCATACAGACTAATGATGCGTGGTAGGGGCATACTTAACTTTGGCATGGTGCGTCACATAAAGTGACATGAGCACAGAATATCAGCACGTGATACAAAAATGGTGTGCAACAAGTAATAGTACCAAAACCAAAACTATGCACGGTGGATATTGGCGCGTGACACAAAAGTAGTGTGCATCCGTTATTGGTGCGACAGAGAAGTGATGCATGGTAGTTATGGATGCGTGGAGCATGATTTACTTTATGTTTTTATTGCCCATGGTGAATATGGGTTTACAGGTTGAAATTTGGGCACATAAATTCATTTGAGAGGGTGAACAACAGCAGAAACCTAGTGATTTTCTACAACATTTTATATCATTTGAACGTCATCTTTTTACAGCGCATTTTTGAGGCCCTTAAGAGCGTTTTTTAGGCACTCAAAAACCACAAGAATAGAGTGTGACAAGGTACACTCTTTCTCTACAGCTCAAATAAAATATCCTAGAGAGAGCTTTCTAATGGTGTAAATCGTTCGTCAAACAGATCTTTTATGAGAAAGTTACAGCACGATCAGTGGAGGGTAAATTTTAAGACCCAACTAACTTCAAAGAGCCATAACCTTATGCTCTGGAATCCAATTGAGGCGCATGAGCGGTCAATGGAAAGATATCGATTCATATAAGAAATTCCCAGAGTTGAATTAAATTTATGGGCATGTTAAAAAAATTTAATATGGAAAATAAGGCACATGTAGCATTCCAGACCAATTGGTCTAGAAATTCAGCAAGTTGTATCTAGCAGCCAGGAACCCAGAAAAAGGAAAAACTTGGATAGAGTGTCCATAATAGGTATATGAAGAAACCCAATTGAGATCCTACGAAAAATCCAATGGAGTAGGTGCAAAAATGCATAATTACAGCGCAGAATTGCCCCAAGTTGAAAAATGAACAGAAAAATTAATGGGCAAATTTCAAATAACGACAACTTTCTACTCAAGACTCAGAATTGAGCATGGGAGTAGGAATTGGAAAGGTATCGGACAGTGGAATATAATTATTCACCCAAAAAATTGATCTAGGCAATCAATTTTTCAAGAAATCAGAAGAATTAATTATGATATATTATTGAACCAGAATGGTTCATATTTTTTTCATGAAAATTGTTGAGTCATTTAACCTAACAAAGTTTTGTTGGTTGCACATTTTTGCAGAGTTGAAAAATTTTAGTTATTAAGAGGTGAGAAGGTTGAAATTAGTTAAAAATAAGCAGAGGTACTCAAGGAAAGAGTGCCATGGAAAAAATATTTTATAAGATGATTAAAGCCAAGACCTCAAAAGGTTAAGGTATGAATTTGGGGGCAGCCATAAAGTCTTTGGAAGCCACTACAGGAAGTCCTCTCATGTTAGTCAAGTACTCAATGGAATTTGTGCAAAGGAATAGATCATGTAGTGAATGAATTAGTGAGCACTCCCAAAGAAACCAATATACAGATTAAGCAATACATTGGAGTTGGATCTATTATAATAGGAATTGGCTATCAGAATGATAGTAATCAGATAAATAAAGAGGCTTAATGAATATATGGATAAAGAGTGCATCATATCTAGTGATTAGCTATGAAACTATAGAGTAATGCTTCCCTTATGGTTATCAGAGTTCCTAGTGGAATCATGGTATGAAGGGCATCAATATGGCATGATAGAAGTGGATTGTGCAAGGCAGGTTGAAATTAGACTAGTCAAGACAGGGGAAAGTAATAGCCAACGAGAAAATACAAGTGTTGATATGATCAAATAAGGAAGGGATAAATCAAGTACCTCAAGATGGAATTTGGTGTTAACTATCCAAGTTTACTCAAAAAACATGACTGGAAATATAATTGGTTCATGTAGGAGTTGGATCAGATGGATCCGAATAATAGTGGAATGCTGAAAATTAATATAAGCATAATATGTAGTTTCAAGTCCATGAACATGCTAGGATAATGGAAGAACAATTCATTGGATAGATATCAAGAAAATGGGAATGCATGACAACACTCCAAGAGGGAAAGCAAGAATACTAGTAGATATTATTGATGCATTCCAAAGGTATTGAAGATATTTCCACAATACCATGGAGATGTCAAAGCCAAGAAAGGCTTAAAAGTGAAATGAATTTTTGTAGAGAGTCAATAAGGAACCATGAAGAAGAAAATGGTTCTATGCATGGTTTTGAATACAAAGAGATGGTGTCTGAGAAGAATCCATCTCAAGTGGCATAGGTCCATGAGTGACATTTCCAGGGAGTGGAAGTATCACTTAAAATTATGATGGTAAATTAAAAGCAGTATTAAGTGCTTTTAATTAATTCTATGCAGCTAGGGAAGGAGGCATATGTGCATCCCTATAGAATTCTAAGAGATTGGATATGCAAGCCAAGTTGAAGCTAGCTGGAAAGTAGTGGGCAGGGGTGGAAGAAAACTCAAATACTAAAGTATTCAGTCTAGAAAGAGTTGAAGTAGTTCAGTCCGAAAAATAAATGGATGTTGAAGATCCAAAGTATATAAGACAACATGATTGCAATTATATTCACCCAAGTATGAGTTGGGATAGATGGATCCAAGAAATAAATAAAATTTGAAGGTTAATATCAATTTAGTATTTGGATGGAAAAGAAAAGGTAGCCAAGAGTGATTTGGCTAGAAAGTGCTCAGATCAGAAATAATCATGAACAATGGTTACAGGGAAGAGCACATGAAGATTCAGGAATCCGGAAGAATGGAAGACTTCTGGGATAAACAAGGAAAGGCGATACAGGGAGAAAGAAGTTGTTGCAATTACTGTAGAAGCGGGTATTTTATGGCTTGTTGGGACAACCATAAAGTGGGAATGCTTGCATGTTTGCAAGTGTTGTTGATAATGTTGTTGCATATGGAAGGAAGCAACAAAAGGTTGGAATGTTGATCATAAGGCTGATAAAGAGGCATAAGAACTTCTATTTTCATCAGTTATCCAGGTAGCATTAAATTCGTTTAATGGCAGCCATACAGGTAAGTATTTCTCTTTTGGAAATTATGATGCATAATTGCCAAAAGGGAATTCAGGTAAGAATTCCCCCAAATTGAATTTTATAATACATTGTATGGTATTGTTTAAGTGATTTAACAGGAATAAGTTACCACTAGGTGTGGTAAAGGCTAGAGGCATGTTATAGTTATCAAATCTTTTATCTTTTAAACGCACACACTGACATAGTAGCATGTCATGTTAATTTGGTTATGAAGCAATAACCAGAGAAAATAAAAGATAAGAACTTGTTATGGGAATGATGCTAAGAAAGATAGTCATGTATGAGACCAGGACATGGTTAGATATGGCAAGGTATGGTTATAGAAAGGTTATGTGCCACACAAATACCCAATGATCTTCCTACCATTAAATAAAACTTGGACTGCAACCTTTTTGATAACACTAGTAAACACCACATAACTGTGTTCTTGGTGTAGACTTGTTCGGGTCGAAAAGGAATGCATCCAAATTGTGATGACAATGGGAAGTGTGTGGAGATGTGTCAAGACATTGGCCAGATTTCCAATTTATGGATGGTGAGATACATGAATTAGATAAAGATCATTCTGAAAATCAGTGCAAAGGTGCATTGAATAAGTAGGCATTGAGAGTTGCACTCATACCTAGTATGTGGCAAAGTTGCACTCATACATGATGGAATTGTATACTTAAATGCATTTTGTGAGTGCATGTATATATGTTTTTGCATGTAAATAATTATACTGATGGTTGAAATGTTGCTAACTCATGAAGTTGAGAACATTTCAGGAACTTTTAAACATTACAACAGGAAATTTGCAAGTCAGGTAGTCACAGGAATAGTGACTACAGAAAATTTCATGTTCAGGAAATTGAAGAAAGGAACTTACTATTATTAATTATGAACATGCATATGCATAGAATGATGAGTCATTCTATTTGGTTAAATTGTTTGGTAATTATGATTGAATTTCTAGGTGCAGGCAATTCTAAGATCATGACATAAGGTGTTATACATGTTGAATCGTGATGTACAGAAAATACTGAGAATCTGTTGGGTGTATGCAATATATAATCATTGCAGGAAAAATGGTATTAGCATGGTGCTTATTGAAAGCCATAAGGAAAACTACATTATATTATTCCAACAACGATGAAAAATTATGAAACAGGATTCCATATTTTGGAAAAAGTCGAATTCCTTATGAAATTAATTTGATTTCTAAAATGGAATTTTTACAATGCTCTCTCATGATAACTGCATGTGTGTGATGCAGATGAGATGATATTGATTAAAGTTGGAACTCTTGTAGCCACAGTGCTCTGAGACTTCCTGTACAGCCTGTGCTAGATCCCTGGAAGGGAAGTTGAGCATTTGATGAACTGTTGGATAGTGAAGGTGCATACTACCTTGGGTTGTATAGGCATGTGGGGAAGAGAGACCGTTGGTTGGAGTGTTCTTGAGGTTTGGTACCTTGGCCTAGACTATGTTGATGTTTGTTGAAATAATGTAACTGCAAAGAGTGTTCTTATTATTATTGATATTTTATTCATAGGATCAATCCCCATTGTGGATTGATCATGTCGGTTATTGTAATAGGACCAAATCCCCTTTTGCGTATTGGTCAAAAGACAATTGTAATAGGCAGAATAAGAAGTCGGCCCCAGCAGATAATAAAGAGACCCAGAAATATAATAAAGGTCCAATTTGAGAAGTCGGCCCTGCCAGTGAAGAGACACTTCACACGTGCCAAACTTGTATAAATAAAGGAGGCTAGCGCCTCACTTAGACAACAACTCACTTGCTCATTCTAAGAGACAAGTTCAGATCTGCTACCAAAGAATAAGGAGAGAGAGAGTGGCGCATACCTGGGAGAGGACATTCTGTATTAGCGTAATAGAACTCTTGGCATTGTATTGGTTATCTATATTAAGGAAGTTTTGTTGGGTTTTCTTCCCCTAGAGGGTTTCCCAGGATAAATGTTATGTATCTTGTGATTGTGTATTTCTCAGTGATCTTGGATTATGCTATTGTTATCTAATGAAATGCAAACATCTATAATAATGGCTTAAACATTAACATGGTATTATAGCCAAGCTGAAGGAATTTCACAAGTGAAAAACGTCACTGTTACCGTACATAAAAATTAGGGCTTTATTGGTGAAGCTTTTTAGCCCCGAAACCATCTAGAAAAGTGCACCCTCCCCCAAGGATCATTTTTTCACCTTCAGCGCACCTTTTCAGTGGCTAGATCTCCCGAAAAGTGAAACCCTAGTTTCATAAAGTACCAGAAAACCAGAGTACCAGAAGTACCAGAAATACTAGAGTACCAGAAGTACCAGAAAACTAGAAGCACTAGTCCAGAAATCCGCAGATCAAGTTTGAGGGGGTAAAAGTTGGATTTTCGAAATTCTGACTACACCATCATACTCGCCTCGGCTCAGTGCATCTATTCTCTGGATCAGAATTTCAAAATTTGAATTTTGAAAAATTAGGGTTTCCTCATAAAACCCTAAGTTGCAGTTACAGTCTCAGAACCAGTTGCAGTTGTAGTACCAGTTGCAGTTGCAGCCGTAGAACCAGTTGCAATCACCCTTGAAGTTTTATTAAGAGTTGGTAATGATTACCGCTGCTACCAGATGGAGCCACTACCTATTAATAATATGGTAGTTGCGGGAGGTATTTACCCCCACGTGTGAACCTGATGAGAATAGAAGACTCTGGGAAGCAAGAGAAACCCTAATGAGTTGGCTAATAACCCTAGAAGCCTTGTCAACTCAAGAATATAATTTATATTAGGCTATTAGCCTCCAAGAGAAGAAGTCGACCAAAAATAATAATAATATATTGAACAGACACATACCCAGAAGGAGAAGTCAGCCCCAGCAAAACTGGAAGGATTACTATAAATACAGGGCGCCAGTTCTCATTTGTAGCATCTCAAAATTGCAGTTTCCTAGTTGGTGCACACTGCAGTTGCAGTTTGGTGCGCAGGTTTGGAGAAGGGTTGCAGTTGCAGCTGCAGCAGCAGCTAGTTTCAGTATTGACTTGGATATCTCTTGGCTAGGGTTTGGAACATCTGATCATCTTTTTGTGATACGCTATCCTTGGGGATTGATGCACTACTCTTTGTTTGGCTATCTAGCCTAGGGTTTGCTTCCGGAAGAATTCTCAGTCAAGGTTAAGGTGCTCTGAGGGAGGCTTCGGCCTGTGGTTGGGTGACGAGGGTATCGTCAATGGTAAAACGAGCACACCATATTCTATATTCTAACAGGTTATGGGCCCACACCCCTTCAGTCAGCCTAAAACGCTGGAAGGAAACATAGCCGCTAGATATTGAGCTCGTTGAGGAACTGTCGCTAGGATAACTAGCAGGAGTAGCTTCCAAAAGCACTGCAGCTAGGGTTACCAGCAGAAGCAGTTGTAGAAACCCTAAACCTCTTATTGAGGCACCTTAAGTGACGAGATTGACCTAATATTCGGATAGATCA
>ML802947.1:30534-52385 GCA_009831015.1 Picea engelmannii
GGTATAGCTAAACAAAAGAACAGAACCATGTTGGAAGTTGTGAAGATCAAAATCTTCCTATGTGCTTATGGGAAGAAGCAGCAATGGCAGTTGTTTATGTGCATAATCAATTGTCCCATAGTGCACTTGGGCTCAAGACACTGGAAGAGATGTTCATCGGAAAGAAGCCAGAGGTAAGCCATCTCAAAATATTTGGTTGTCCAGTGTTTATTCATATACCTAAAGAAAAGATAAACAAGATGGACCCTTCAGGAAAGAAGGGAATATTTGTGGGATATTGTGAGGTCTCCAAGGCCTTTAGAATCTATATACTAGGTCAACATCACATTGAAATCAGCAGGTATGTGACCTTTGATGCAGATGCAGCGCTCAAGAAATCTAAACTATGCCATCTTGAAGAGGTATATGAAGAGGAACCCATAATCCCTAATACTGCAATGTGGGAGGTTCCCAGAGCTGCAGAACCAGTGAGGTAAGTCATAACTTCCCCTGATGAGGAACTTCTAGAAGACCATGATATAGTAGAAGTGCAAGAAGCTCCTCAAATTATGATCCTCCATAAAAGAAAGCCAGCTTGGGCTAGAGAGCTTATTCAAGATAGAGAGAAGTATGGTGTTCCCCAAGGAACTATGAGACAGGTGAAAAGACCAAAGCCATTCTCTAGTTATACAGCTTTGATGTATGATCTCCTAGAAGAGGAGCCTACCTGCTTTGAAGAAGCCATTCAAAGAAAAGAATGGACAGATGCCATAACAGAGGAATATCAATCCATAATGAAGAACGAAGTATGGGAAATAGTTCCCAAACCGAAGAATAAAGATGGGGTATCCTTCAGATGGATCTTCAAAATAAAACATGTTGTTGATGGAGTATTGAGAAGTATAAAGAAAGATTTGTCACTCATGGCTTTTCCCAGAAGAAAGGCATTGACTATGAAGAGACATTCGCTCCTGTAGTCAAATACACTTCGATCAGAACCATCATATCTCTTGCAGCTAAGATGAAGTGGAAGTTGCACTAGATGGACGTGAAGACAGCTTTCCTAAATGGTGTTATTGAAGAGGAAGTGTATATAGAGCAACCTCAAGGATTTGAGGTTGAAGATAGGAAGTCTCATGTCTGCAGATTGAAGAAAGCCTTATACGGATTGAAGCAAGCTCATAGATCCTGGTATGGCCATATAGACAGTTTCTTGACGAGCTTAGGCTTTACCAACAGTAAAGAAGACTCTAATCTCTACTTCAAAATTATGAATAATGAGCCAGTAATCTTACTACTATATGTGGATGACTTATTCTTGACTGGAGAAGAAAATCTCATCACTGAATGTAAAAAGAGACTTGTCTCGGAATTTGAAATGAAATAACTTGTCCTAATGCATTATTTCTTAGGTCTTGAGGTATGGAAAAGTTCTGAGAGGATCTTCCTTAACCAAGGGAAGTACACGGTAAAAATCTTAAAGAGATTCGACATGTTGGAATGCAAGCCCATGAATACACCCATGGAAGCAAAGTTGAAGTTGTTGGTCGATACTTCGTCAGAATTGATTGATGCCACACTGTATAGACAGATTATTGGATCACTGATGTACCTGACGAACATCGGACCAAACATTTGTTTTTCCATGAACACCTTGAGTCAGTTTCTGGTAGAACCCAGACGTGTTCACCTAGTGGCTGCAAAACATGTGATGAGGTACCTTAAAGGTACAATAGATTATGATCTCAGCTATGATGGAGATCATAATTTCACATTGAGTGGATATACTGATGCAAATTGGGCAGGAAGTGTTTGTGATAGGAAAAGCACTTCAGGATGTTGTTTCAGTTTGGGATCAGCTATGATCTCGTGGCAGAGTAGGAAGCAATCTAGCATTTTTCTCATCACAGCGGAAGAAAAATACATTGTTGCATGTTCTGCTAGTTGTGAAGCTATATGGCTTTGAAAGTTGTTGACCAGCCTATTGGACGTAGAGATGAGAGCAACCTTGATTCTATGCGACAACCAGAGCCGCATAGAGATGACAAAGAATCTTGTATTCCACGAGAGGTCGAAGCACATAGAGATCCATTATCATTACATCCATGACATGGTACAGAGAGGAGCCTTGAAGCTCCAGTACATTAGCATGGTTGAACAGGTTGCTGACGTGTTGACCAAGCCCCTATCTCGTGTGAAGTTTGAGTACTTCCGAGATAAGTTTGGCATAGTCCGAAAGGACCTTCCTCGAAAGGGGGAGTAGTTGATGTGATGAGATATTCCCTACTTCCAACCTTGTGGTTGTGACATAAAGAAGGATGTGCACCTTGCTTCTGACCCAGTTGTCAGACATAAAGCAAGATGAGATGTTGTTCCTTGCTTCTGACCTAGTTGTCAGACGTAAAGCAAGATGTGGTATTCCTTGCTTCTGACCTAATTGTCAGACATAAAGCAAGATGAGATGTGTTCCTTGCTTCTGACCTAGTTGTCAAACGTAAAGCAAGATGAGATGTGTTCCTTGCTTCTGACAGAGTTGTCAGACATAAAGAAAGATGAGATGTGTTCCTTGCTTCTGACCAAGTTGTCAGACGTAAAGCAAGATGAGATGTTCCTTTCTTCTGACTGAGTTGTCAAACGTAAAGCAAGATGAGATGTTCCTTGCTTCTGACCTAGTTGTCAGACGTAAAGTAAGATGAGATGTTCCTTGCTTTTGACCTGATGGTTGTGACGTAAAGCAACATGATGTGTGACTAGTACTATGCTTTCGGTTGTATAGTTGTGACGTAAAGCAAGTCTAGTTCCTTGCGTCTAACCTGATGGCTATGACGTAAAGTGGGAAGTGTACCTTGCTTCTGACCTGATGGTTGTGACGTAAAGAAAGATGATATGATGAGACTATAACTGAGCTTTCGGATGGATAGCTGTGATGTAAAGCAAGTCTAGTATCTTGCTTCCGACCGGATGGTTGTGACGTAAAGCAGGACGAGTATCTTACTTCCAGCTTGAGTGTTGTGACATAAAGCAAGACGATGAGATGAGACTAGTACTGTGCTTCTAGCTTGATAGTTGTGACGTAAAGCCAGTCTAGTATCTTTCTTCCAGCTTGAGTGTTGTGACGTAAAGAAAGACATTAATATGAGACAAGTACTGAGCTTCCAGATTGACAGCTGTGACGTAAATCCAGTCTTGTATTATGATGAGCCAGCCTTGTGCTGTGATGATGATGATGTATCAGTTTTTATACTAATACATATTGATGCAGATGATGATGGCATTCCTTTGAGAATGACGATGCTTCCGATGAAGAAAACTTATGATGATTTATAGATACACCAGTCAATTTTCCAAGATGATATTGAAGATGTTGTCCTCTCACCCACTTGATGTTGTTGATGATGTTGTCCTCTCTCTCTCGCATGATGCCGCTGAAGAATACCCTTGTTGTTAAGGGGGAGTGTTGAAATAATGTAACTACAAAGAGTATTCTTATTATTATTGATATATTATTCATAGGATCAATCCCCATTGTGGATTGATCATGTTGGTTATTGTAGTAGGACCAAATCCCCTTTTGCGGATTGGTCAAAAGACAATTGTAATAGGCAGAATAAGAAGTCGACCCCAGCAGATAATAAAGAGACCCAGAAATATAATAAAGGTGGGTTTACCCACCCAGTTTGAGAAGTCGGCCCTGCCAGTGAAGAGACACTTCACACGTGCCAGACTTGTATAAATAAAGGAGGCTAGCACCTCACTTAAACAACAACTCACTTGCTCATTCTAAGAGACAAGTTCAGATCTGCTACTGGAGAAGAAGGAGAGAGAGAGGCGCATATCTGGGAGAGGACTTTTTGTATTAGCATAATAGATCTCTTGTCATTGTATTGGTTATCTATATTAAGGAAGTTTTGTTGGGTTTTCTTCCCCTAGAGGGTTTCCTAGGATAAATGTTGTGTCTCTTGTGATTGTGTATTTCTTAGTGATCTTGGATTATGCTATTGTTATCTAATGAAATGCAAACATCTATAATAATGGCTTAAACATTAACAATGTTGATTGTGGGATGTGGTTATCTTAGGAAGCCATTGCCCTAATGGAGTCATATCCCTGCTCGGGGGTGGTATGTTGTTGTGAGTTTATCAGCAATGAGAACTAAGGCTGGGTTGATCGTCGTGGATCTACAACCAGTTGTTGCTTCAATGAGGTTTAAATTGAAGCATGTAATAAGGAACAATGAGCTAAATTATTTCCTGAAGCAACTCTATGGAATAGAGCAATTGACTTCCAGTTGCAGTATGAGTACGAGAATTGGTGTCGGAAAGTAGAGCACCGGATGGATAACAAGATTCCAATAGCTAAATCTTGGATATTTTAAACAATTTGAATGGTACAGGGTATATAATGCACTGAGGACGGTGCATAAATAAGGGGAGGGGATTGTAATATCCCCAGGTCGAACCCCAACTGTAAATGTAATAATGTACTTAAGTTGGTGAGTTGTTTCATATATATTGGCATGCATCTTCCATGGTGTAGTGCGTGCATGTACTGCACAGTAAAATGATGAAATTGGCACATTCAAGATACCGTGCGCAACAAACTTAAGTGCACGTGATTTTGAGGCCAGGGAGCCTTTGTGTTTATGTTGTATTTTATAGGCTGGTGAGCCAGTCATTATAAGCTAGGATTCTTATATTTTTATTAGGCCAGAGAGCCTAGATGTTAAAGGCCAGTGTGCCTATTTTTGTATATGTCCCATAATTAATATAAAATACATCGTTGCACGCAGACCGACAATGATAAAAGAGTATGGGGGATTGAACTCCACTAGTTAGGGAAAAGGGGGGAGCTAAAAGTTAAGGAAAAGGGGCTAAGATAAGGAGCTTAAACCAAAAAGGAATATTATATTAATATTTCTTAAATCATAAAGTATGGATAATTATTTTATCCTAAGTTCTAAAGTTGGGGACAAGTGGGCCAAAGTAGCTCCCAACATGACAAGTGTCAATTTGGGGACATGTATACATATTGTTGGGACTTAGTTCATTTTCCCATTCATTCCTTCCATCATTCAGTCATCCATTCAACCATACCATGATCTTTCACTCACGCAATTAGCTAACCTCCATACTTCATGTCAATGTACTTGAACCTATATCCATAGCCATAATTGCTTGTGTAGTTGGTTAGCTTGGGAGTTGGGTTGAAGAAGTGGGTTATCAGGCCCGTGGGATATTGAAGAGGTGGGTTGTTAGGCCCGTGAGAAATTTCTCTCTAGGTGAGAGAATTGTTGGGAATTGATTTCTTGAAGGTGCTAAACTACAGCTACAGGGCTCTGAGACTTCCTGTCTGGCCTGTTGTTGAAGCCCTGGAAGGGAAGTGGGGCAGTCGAAGGATTGTTGAGAAGAGAAGGGGCACACTTCCTAGGGTGGGACAGGCATGTCGGGAATGAGGGACTGTAGGTTGTTGGTTTGAGTTGGCACCTGTGACGGAGTCTCTCCTGTTGTTTATGAACCATTATCCTGGTTAAAAATCCCTTTACCCGGGTGGAGTTTAGTCCCAGATCGGGGGTGACCCACTGCTGAGAGTGATGAGCAGTGTGGTCTAAGGCTAGGAGGTTAGTGGAAGGTATACACACAATTGGTGATATTCTTACCAAGAAAAGTGTCAACTATGTGATAAATTTACATGTTGCATTATTATTTCTGTGTTTATCTTTATGGATTTATCATGTGTATGATTTATAATTGTGTTTATATTTATGGGTATTTCTTGTATATGTTGCATGTATGCGTTTATTTTTATTTCAGTATGAATCTATGCATTTACATAATGTATTTGTATGTTTACATTTTATATATAATGTTCCGCAAGAGCTCTGTGTGCATATGTTTTAATTGCATGTAGTTCGAAAAATTTATGTGGCATAGTTGAGTTGGATGTTGGGTATGTTACAGTATGTTCCACAGAGAGAATGAAAGCATTATCTCGTGTATCGTGGCCCGGCCATGGGTGGTCGAGGATGTTACACTTATTAAACACACAATAAATGAATTCATGTAAGAGGTTAGTGGGGGAGTCAACTAACCTAGTTATGACAACATGGATTGAGTGTAATCATGTTGGGGAAGAGTGTGATTCAAAGCATGGGATAAGAAGAAAATTTGAGTAGGAAGGATATTAATGGGGAAAATTGAGCATGAAGTGAGGAAAAACAAGAGTTTAGTGATGAGAAAGAGTGGGTGGCCATTTTGTGTGTAAAAACAACTTGTTGGAGCTGGAAATTGCATGGAGAGTTAGGTTTTTATGCTTGTGAGTGAATTCTTGTTGAGTAAGTCACCCAAGAGCAAGTGAGATTGTTGTTGTGAGAACTCTTGTTGTAGTTGGATTTCTTGGATCCCATAGACGAGATATTCTTGGTCATCTTATGCTAGAAACCTAGAGGGGATGGAGATTGTCTAAGGGACTGCAGTGCATAGAAGGAAATGGTATCCCTTGGGTTGTGCAAAATTATGGGGAAGAGAGTTGGGAGATTAGAATTGATGTATGAGTTGTGTCACTTTGTTTTAGTATGTATTTGAGTTGTTTGAGTATGTTGTAGACACCCATAGGAGCTTGTCTGTCCTTATGGACTCATAGCCCCAACTTGAGGATGACTTGTTGCTAAGAGAATTGGAGTAGCAAAGTCTATGGTTGGTTGGAACATATGATATATGGAACCGGTTGTGTAAATATTCACAAAGAGAAGTGATTTGATCATTGTGTTATATATTATGTGAATTGTGTGTTTGAATATTGTGTTCAATTTATGTTTGATGTATTTAATTGTTGTTGAGAATGCTTAATAATTTGCATTCATGATTTTAAAATTTAACCATTAGAAGAATGAGCTTGTATGTCATGATGCATGTATTTCTGCATCTGAATCGATATGTTAGTCAATTTAGTAGTAATGTGGCCAAAAAATGGATTTGGGTATGTTACAGATTGGTTTCATAGCTTTTGGTTCAACACAAAATCCATATGGGCCAAATATCCATGCAAATTTGATAAATTCATGGTTGCATATTTTTATTTTACTTTAAATTGGAGGAAAACAATAAAATCTGAGTAAAATCCCCAGTTTCTAAGCAAATTCATATTGAATTTGCCCTCATAATTGTCGAAGGGATGGTTAATTGCGCTGATCTACAAGTTGTAGAGATAAATTTATCCTGGGAGGTCAATTTTTTTGTTTTCATGGCAGCCATGAATCTTAGTGAAATTGGTGGCCAATATCACATTGACCTTGATATTAATAGTCCAGATTCATCCTAGATTTGGACAAAAACTTCTAAGAATTTCTAAGTTAAACGAGTTTGGAAATGTGAAAGAATTTTTTAATTCACTAAAAGAGAAAATCCAAGTTCACCAATGAACAAATTCTTAGTTCGTCAATGAACAATTTCTTAGTTCGCCAATGAAACAATTTCTTAAGTTCATCGAAGGAGAAATTCGGAGTTCGATGAAGTTGAAGAAACTTTTGATTCACCGATGAAGAAAATCTAAGTTCATCGATGAAAAAATATTTGAGTTCACCAAAGAGACCTTTTTGTAGGTTTTCGAAGTGCATTTTGTAATTTGTTGATGGAGAAGAATTTTTGAGTTTTCCAAAAGACAAAAGTGCATGTTTGTCGAAGACACCTTTTTATAGCTTGTCGAAGTGCATTTTGTAGTTCGTTGATGGAGAAGAGTTGTTTAGAGTTCTTCGAAAGGAATTTTTCAAGAGTTCACCAATAGGAGTTTTTGGAGTTCACCGAAAAGAGTTTTTGGAGTTCGCCGAAAAAAAAAAAATCAGAATTCGTCAATAGGAGTTTTTCGAAGTTCGCCAAAAAGAGTTTTTCATAGTTCGCTGAAAGGAGTTTTTTGAAGTTCACCAAAGGAAATTTTTTCAATCTCTTCAAGAGAGGAATTTCAGATTCTCTCAAAAATAAAAATTGTGAGTCCACTGATAGAATAAAATTTCGATTCGTCGATGGGAAAATATGGGAGTTCGTCGTTGAAGGAAGAAAATTTACGATCGTTGATGGAATAATTCATTATCTTTCCAATAGAATAATTATTCAACTCATTGATGAGGATGGTGACATGGCCATATCAGAAAATGACAAGTGGAAATAAATAGCCACCTGCCAAGCCACATCAACCAGATTTCCACGTTATTAAGGTGATGGTTTTTATATAGAAAATTTTGGAGACAAAAACTTGTTTTATCCATAACAGGAGAAGATTAACTCATAACTAGATGAAATTTAAAGGGTTTTTTCCACGGGAAGGATGCCTACAAAGTTGTTAGTGAGGTTCATTAGATCATTCTAGTTCAAATTTTAAAAAAGTGAAAATGAGTGGTTTTTGAATAACAGGGTGGTGCTCAATGACAGGGACCCATATGAAGATTAAACATTTACAGTTAGCCCAAAAAGTAGACATGAAGATACCCTATTGGGATTTTGGAATAATTCCAAAGGGTTCAGAGTGGAGGTGCCAAAACATGTCAAAATTCACTATTCCCGGACACTTTGGGGGGATTTTTGAAATTTTCAAGGGAGAAAAATGAATCCCAGATCACAAATTTAGAAAAAAATATTTACTCAACATTTTACCTTCTCAACTTTGTCTTGAAGAATTTTTCCCTAGTTTTTCTCTATTTGGGAGATAGCCAATTTTTCTAAGAATTGTGAGTCTTGAGAAAATGTAAAATCAACAAACTTAACAATTCCATATTTGTATAGAATTTGACTAGAGCATCAAATTATGAATCTGAAAATTGCTATGTCTCCACAATTAGAAATTTGCGTGCACCCAATATAAAGTTTTTTTGGTTCCTGACATATTTTTCTACAGATGGCAGAAGATGGTCTCTCAATGAGATTGCACCACTGAGAACAAGGAACAATTGATTAGAAATGGAAAATTTTAGAAAGTTATAATGTTTAGCTCATAACTCAGAATGACGCATGAATATAGTCATTGGAAAATTGATGCAAAGGAGAATGTGTATAAATAATCAAAATCTATTTTAGTGGATCCATACTCTTCATAAATTCATATGAAGAATAACATGTAGTCTAAGTAATGAAATATTTTACAATATTCATAATTTCTAATAGTGATTGTTGCATGAACACTTTTTGCAAAATTAAGGGTGTAGGAAGAACAGGTCAAGTTTAGAAATGAGCACTAAAGAGATAGATGATGCATAGGGTTATTATATCCATGGAGATGAGATCATTGGATTAAATATAAGCTTGGGAAAAGATGATATCAGGGGATTAAATACCATCTTGGGAAATGAAAAAACATATTCTAATGGACATAGAAGCATGGTGGAGTCTTTAGAGTTGATGAAGAGATTGAAAATAGAAGTGCAGCACTACATAGTAGATAGTGAAAGGTTGATTAGATCTCAAGAGGATCATAAAAAAATTAATTCTCAACTGGTACATAATATAAATAACTTGCAAAGTAAAATCAACAAGAAGTCCAATATAAGACATGCATCCAATGCAGGGCATGCAACATAGCACATATCTCATGAGAGGAGGGATGACTACAAATGGCCAAGGCACTCAAGAAGTGTTAGTAGGAATCAACATTCACCTAGACATTCATCCAGAAGAGAACCATCATTTTCATAATCATAGAGCATCCCAAGTAGGCCCCAGTCAGATATCAAAGGAGAAGTCACGAGTTGGATAGTTTGCAAGGAGAGCTCAAGAGGCTAAATCCACCCATATTTTATGGAGAGAATAGGAAGGGTGAAGAAGTTGAAGCTTGGTTATTGGGCATGGGAGAAAAGTTTTAGCTGCACAACTATTCATCAAATATGGAAGCAAATATTTCCCTATATCATATTTAGGAGAAAGTTTCCATGTGGTGGCACTAGTTGAAGCAAGTCAAACATATTGAGGAGAAGATAATTTCTTGGAAGAATTTCAAGAAATACTTCTAGTAGCAATACTTTTCATATCACTATTATGACAATAAAATGCAAGAATTCTTTGAGCTTAAATTACGAAACATGATCATGGAAGAGTATGAGTAGAAATTCTTGGAGCTTCTGAGGTATGTGGATTTCATCGAGGATGAGAAGGTTAAAATTTAGAGGTTCTTGAGTGGGTTTCCATCATTATACAAGGATAAAATTCAATTTTATGAGCCCCATACTTTGGAAGAATCGACAAGTAAATCTAAGTATTTGTATGAGCATAGTAAGGGAAGGCCATCTTTTCAAAAATATTGGGATAACAAAAATAAAGGAGAGATGGATTGGAGGAGGAAAAGGTTCAATCCACCTTTCTTTAGGAAAAAGTCATGGTCATATAGGAAAGGGAATCAAGCACAAAATGATCCCAATATGACATATTCCTTGGGGAAAAGGTCAAGACAACAACCTATAAAGTGTTGGGGATATGAGGGTGACTTTTTTTATAAATATTTTCCTCATAAAGGAGATAGGATGAGGATTGTGCATGAACTTCAAGAAGTTGATACAATGGAAGACATGGGCAGGAGCATGCTAAGGATTTATGCAACATTGGGAAATAAACAAGCATACTATCAATCCCACATGATTGAGGTGGAAGGTAAGATTGATAATATACCCATAGATATTTTGATTGATTATGGAGTTGGTCGTGGCTATATAGATCCTAAGATGGTTGATAGATTTAAATTGAAGATATGTAAGAATGAAAAGTCTTGGTCGGTTAAGCTAGCCACTGAAACCAAGAGAAGAATCAATGAGCTTGTTAAAGATTGTGTAATGAACATGGATGGATTTAGTTCTAAGGTATATTTGAACATCATATTACTTGGGTCACATAATTGTTTGATTAGTATGGATTGCTTAAACATGCATCATGTTGTTCTAGATTTCTACAACAAGGATTTCACATGTCTTAATGAGGACGGGAATTCAAGGATGATTCAAGGTGTTCCAAGGCCTATATTTTTCATGTATATTTCAGCATTTCGGCTAAAAATAAGTTTTAGAAAGGGACATCAGATATATGCAACCCATATGGAAGAGCCAACAAAGGATAAGGAGACAAATCTCAAAGACTATTTAATTCTGAAGGAATATGAAGATGTGTTTGGGGAATTTTCAGGATTGCCACCAAAGAGAGACATTGACTTCACTATTGAAATGATGCATGGATTTTCCCCATTGTTCAATAATCCCTATAGAATGAGAACATCATAACTAAAAGAGTTACAAATGCAGATAGAAGATTTATTGAAGGGGTACATATGCCCAAGTGTTTCTTCTTAGGGTGCCCCAGTTCTTTTGAGAAGAAAAAGGATGGAACTCTAAGTTTATGCATTGACTTTAGATATTCGAATAAGGTTACACTAAAAAAATATATCATTTTCCAAGGATTGATGACCTTTATTATTAGCTGAAAGGAGAAAGGATATTTTCCAAGATTGACTTGAGATCAAGTTATCATCAAGTAAGAATCAGAGAAGAAGATACTTGCGAGATATCCTTTCAAACAAGGTATGGTCATTATGAGTTTGTAGTAGTTTCATTTGGGTTAACAAATGCACCAACTAATTTTATGTGTCTAAGGTATGGTCATTATGAGTTTGTAGTAATTACATTTGGGTTAACAAATGAACCAACTAATTTTATGTGTCTAATGAATGGAGTGTTCAGAGATTACCTAGACAAATTTTTCATTGTCTTCTTGGATGATATTTTTATCTACTTCGAGACAGAGGAGGATCATGAACAACATTTGAGGATGGTGCGACAAGTTTTGAGAGAGCACCAATTGTATTCCAAGTTGATAAAGTGCACTTTTTATCAAAAGTAGATCCATTATTTGGGCCACATTGTCTTAGAGGATGGCATAGCAATGGATCCATAAAATATTGAAGCAATCAAAAGTTGGCCAGCACCAAAGAATATTTCTGAGATTAGATCATTTATGGGTCTAGGTGGTTACTACAAAATATTCATTGCAGGTTTCTCTAAGATTGCACACCCAATCACTTCCTTGCAAAAGAAATGAATAAAATTTGAAAGAACTAACAAGTGTGAAGAGAGTTTCCAACACTTGAAGGATTTATTAACCATTGCACCTATCTTAAAGATTCCAAATCCAAGTGAAGATTTTTTTTTATTCATATATATGCATGTAAATAATGTCTTGGTGGAGTCCTTACCCAAAATGGGAATGTAATTTTATATGATTCAAGAAATTTGAAGGAGTGTGAGAGTAAATATGTCACACATGACTTGGAATTGGCGGAAATTGTTCATGCACTTAAAATGAGGAGGCATTATCGCATGGATTAGAAAATTCAAGTTGAGGGAAGACTATAGTGGTTTGAAATATTTTTTTAGATAGCCAACATTGAATGCTCGACAAGTTAAATGGTTAGAATTCCTTAGCAAGTTTGATTTTGATATAAATCACATTAAAGGGAAATATAATAAAGTGGTTGATGCACTTAGAAAGAGGGTGCATGATATGCATGATATAACCATTAGTATGTGCAGGATATATTTAAAATAAATAATTTTAGAAGTTGTAATAGTAGACCAACATTATGTGCAAATTGAAGAAGGCTTACAGTAGGATAATTCACAGCAAAAACTTAAAGATCACAGGCTCAAAGATGATGGAATCCTCTTGTACATGAACAAATTTTATGTTCCTAATTCTCAAGAGTTGAGAAATTTAATTTGAAAATAGATGCATAATGTGTCATATGTTGGACATTCAAGGTATCAGAAAAAAAATTTCATTGTAAGAGGTCAATACTTTTGGCCTGGTGTGAAGAAAAAAGTAGTTGATTTTATTGCTAGATGTGTGGGGTGTCAAAAGGTAAAGGTTGAGCATAGCCATCCAATGGGATTGAAACATCCATTTCCATTCCTGAGTGGAAATGGAAATTGTTTGCTATTTATTTCATCACCAATTTTCCCATAACAACAAGACAACATGAATCCATCATGGTAGCATTGGACAAGCTTACAAAGGCTGCACATTTTATTCCAGTCAAGATGACACATAAGGCATCCAACATTGCAGAAATTTGTATGAAATAAATTGTTAGGATACATGGTGTGCCTAAGGAAAAATTGTCCAAAAAAGATTCCATGTTCACTTCTATTTTTTGGAAAAGGTTGTTCAAAGGATTTGGGAAAAATCTAAATTTTAGCATAGTATATCATCCAAAATCAAATGGGCAAATAGAGAGGATCAACCAAATAATTGAAGATATGCTAAAAAGTATGTAATGGATCATCCTTCCAAGTAGGAAGATTATCTTCATTTAGTTGGGTTTTCTTATAACAATGGATATCAAGCATTGTTGAAGATTATCCCACTTGAAGCCTTGTATGGTGGAAAATGAAACACATCAGTGAGCTAAGATAACTCAGTAGACAAAGACATTATTGGGGAAGAACTACTAAGATAAATGGAAGAACAAATGCTAAATATGAAGAAGAATTTAAATACTACATGGCATAGGTAAAATATATATGCAAAGAAAGTCCTAGCACACAAGAAATTCAGAGTGGACAAGCATGTGTTCATAAAAGTCAAGGCAAAAAGGAGTTTGTTGAAATTGGGAAGTTGTCCAAAGTTGGAAAAGTAATATTATGGACCATTTGAATTTCTAGAGAGGATAGGCCCAGTTGCATACATGCTTGCATTATATGCATCCATGAGAGTTCATGATGTGTTTCATGTGTCTTAACCGAAGAAGTAAGTGCATGATCCTCTCCATGTGATTCATTGGATTGTGATCCTAAACCTGAAAGTGAAAGTTCTCATAAATTGATCCATCGATATAGTAAGGTCTAGTGGACCTACAATAGTCCTGAAGACGCCATGCGAGAGCATGAGGAGACCATGAAGGAAGAGTACTCACATCTTTTTGCAAATTCTAAGGGAATATGAATGTACATTTATACATAAGTGTACAAAGACTCCATTTTGGTGTAGCAAGAGTTCCTGGAGACACAACTTGGAGACTTCATCTCCAGCATATGTTGAAGCCCTAGAAGGGAAGTGGGATAGCTTAAGGGACTGTAGTGAAGAGAAGGGGGTACTTCCTTGGGTTGTGCAGGCTAAGGGGAACGGGAGATTATTGGTTGGAATTGTTGCAGGAGTCATTAAACCATGAAATTATTATGTATTGTTATGCAATACTATGTATATGCATACAAGTACACTTGTATGGTGATGTGCACTAAGGATAGTGAAAATTGTATGGGGTGGGTATTGTAACACCCCGGTTTTGATACCCGATGTAGTATTGTATGTTTATAAATATTATGAATGGTTGAGAGCCAGGAAATGTGATATGTAAACATTGTACATTGAAAAATAATAAAATGAAATACACCAACGACTGGAGTTGAGTAAGTACTAGAGTAATGGGGGATATCCTTTCACAAGAGAGGGGGCTTAATGGGGCTTTTGAGGGGTTTCCACATGCCTTGAGTCTTAATCCATCTTCATTATTAGTTTGTCATTTAGCTATTTGTCACTTTCACTTAATAAACACTCAATTATTAAATTCATGGAAGAGGTTCGCGGGGGAGTCAACTCACCTAGTTATGACAACATGGGTTGAGTGTAATCATCTTGTGGAAGAGTGTGAGTCAAGCACGCATGGGAGAAGAAGAAAATTTGAATAGGAAGGAGAGCAATGGGAACAGTTGAGAATGAAGTGAGGAAAAAATAGAATTTAGTGCTGAGAAAGAGTAGGAAGGTCATTTTGTGTGTAAAGACAACTTAATGGAGCTAGAAATTGCATGGAGAGCTAGGTTGTTATGGTTGTGAGAAAATTCTTTTTGAGGAAGTTACCCAAGAGCAAGTGAGATTGTTATTGCGAGCACTCATATTATGTAGTTGGATTTCATAGATACCCCGGTAGAGAGATTCATGACTGGTCTATACTAGATCTTGGGAGGGGATGGATATTATCTAAGGGATTGTAGTACAGAGAAGGAAATCTCATTCCTTGGGTTGTGCAAACTTATGGGAAAGAGAGTTGGTAAATTGCAATTATTTTAGGAGTCATGTCACATTGTTTTAGTGGGTATTTGGGTTGTTTGAGTGGATTGTAGACACCCATAGGATCTTGTTTATCTTTGTGGACTCATAGCCCCAACTCAAGTTGGAGGATTTGTTCATAGATCGAGATCTATGGTTGCTAGTATCTGGAACTAAACCCTCTACTATAAAAGATGAATATTAGCATTGGAGAGAAAGGGGGAAGCCTTATCAGGCTAAGTTTGGTTGTTTCGATGTTATTGAACATTTTTGAAGAATATTTCACAGCAAGTCTCTAGAAGAAGTTGAGGGATTTGTACCAGGAAAAATACTTGCTTAATAAACTTTTTCTACAGAAAAAGTTTTTTGCTTTGAGAATGGGTGATGGTCATTCTATAGTCGAGCATCTAAATGCATATAATACTACTGTGACCTAGTTTATCTTAGTTGGAGTGAATCTGGATGAGGAGGATCATTGTATAACTCTTTTGTGTTTCTAGATTCATGCAACAACCTAGTAATTTCCATTGGAAGCATTGTAAAGAAACTAGTGCTTAATGAGGTTGTGGTTACTTCACTCTTAGAGGCGGTGAGGTGGAAAAAAATTGAATCCACCAATGAGGCCTTGGTTGTTCATGGAAGATCGAAGGAGAAAGGGAATAAAAGGGAAAATGGCATATCCAAATCCCATGGGAGACCTAAGTCTCCTAAAAAGTACAAGGAAAAATGTTGGAACTGTGATAAGGTTGATCATTTCAAAATACATTGCAAGGAAGAGAAAAAGAAGAATAAGAAGGAAAATAATGATTCTATTGATGAGTTTGAGTAATATTCTCAAGAGGATGGTGGAGATGCCTTTGTTGCATCTTTTTTAACCCATGCAGCTAAGAATGTGTGGTTGATAGTCTACGGAACTTCCTTCTATGTGACTTGCCATTGAGAGAAATATGATGGTGAGATGGTATACCTCTATAATGAAATATTCCCCCTCAGCATAGTTGGTCATAGTAGAGTCTTGATTATATCCCTTGATGTCAAAGTGAAGGGGATCAGCGGAGTTTTTCACATTTTGAGTTTGGCAAGGAACCTACCATCAGTAAGAAAATTTAATGATGAGGATGTGCAAGTTGTTTTCTCTGATAAAGGGTGTAATATGGTTCAATGAGCTATGATGCTCACTAAGGATGTTCATGTAGGCACTCTATTTCACATTTATGCATGCACCATTCATTGTAATAGTTCATCAATTTATGTGGTGAAGATATCTATAGAATATACACCTTCACAATCAGAACGTGTATCTACTTCTTATGGCTATGCCTTTTGGGTATCTAAACAAGATCTTGCTTCAGAAATCATGTTACTTACAAAGAATACAATGCTATAGTACCAGATATTGGGTCATATAGGTGATAAGTGCATACTAGCCTTGAAAAATAAAAATCTTGTGGATGGATGGAATGGTTGTGCTCCTAAATTTTATTTTGTGAGCATTGCATATATGGAAAATAAAATCATGTTCAATTTTATTATAGTTCTCACAAATCTTCTAGGTTGTTGGACTTAATTCATTCTAATGTATTTGGTCTTGTTAAATTTCCTTTGATTTCTAAAGCTTTATATTATGTGTCATTCATCGATGATTATTCGAAAAGGACATGGGTATATTTTCGCATAAGTAAATCTAGGAATTTTAGTCAGTTTAAGGAGTTTACAACTATATTGGAAAACCACACTAGTAGGTGTTTGATTATTACAGCTACGTGAGACATTATCCAGGACACAGATTGATTGAGTCGACCTAAGAGATAGCCCCTGATATGGGGGTGTGGTTCCTATCTGAGACAGAGTTGGAACGTAGAGATGGCCTCCTCCTTACAAAGAGTTGAGAAGAATTCCAAATGATTCTCTTGTGTAATGCAGTGAGAAAGAAGATCTATTGATTTGGACGTGCCTATGGTTGAGCACAAGGTGAACGTGTGAATTCCCATGAGTTGGGTGCATTGTTATGAGACAGAGATGAAGACGATGCATTGTGCAGAGATTTGAGATGATGAACTCCAGATGACTCTCCTGTGTAATGCAATGGGAAATAAGATCTGTTGAGTGGACATCCTTGTGGATGAGCATAGGTGAACGTGATCCTAGTGGCTGAGCACTAGTGAGTGTGGTTCTCCTGTGAGATGCGGGAGATAGAGATATGGACATCCCTATGGATGTGCCCTTAGTGGCTGAGAATTAGTGGGTGTATGAGATCCCTTGCTATATTGTTCAAGAGTTAGACTTACTTGTAACCCTATTGATTATGTAAAGGGTACAGGTCGACCCCACCTTAATATAAAAGATAATTAATATAAAATATAATTAATATGGTAATTATTAATTATATTTTGAGTTATTGATGTCAAGCCTATTGTGCCAATAGACACATCATTTGATGTGACAAGTCTTATATAAATAAAGGTGAATCCTCATTGAGGAAACACACTTATCATTGTGTCATCTCATGATTTCAGAAGTTGTGGACTGAAATTATGAGAATTACAACACCCTCTTGTGTGCTAGGTTTGGTGATGGTGTGGGAGGTATTTCTCTTGAGGAATATAGCAAAGGATTGGTTGGGTTTTCTTCCCTTGTTGAGAAGGATTTCCCAGGATACTTATTGTGTTCTTGTGCATGGTTATTCTTCTTGTGATCTTGGTTTTTTTAAGTAGTTATGGTTCAAGTGATAGTTAAAAAGAAAATTTAAAGAGGATACATGAGCCATAGCTCATTGAAAATCCAACAATAGGAAGATTAAGGTGGAGGACTGATAATGGCAGTGAATTTTGTTCTACATAGTTTTATAAATTGTGTAAGGATAATGGAATTGAAATACATAAGACAACTCCATATACCCCTCAACATAATGGAGTTGCAAGACATTGATGGAGATATCTAGGAGTATGATTAGTGGAGTCATTTTAAAGCATATGTTTTGGGGAAAATTGGTTGTTATTGCATGTCACATGATTAACAAGTCTCCCACATAATCTATTATAAATAAACCCATATGGAGGTTTGTATGAGCAAGAATCCCTCACTTCGACATCTTTTTTTTTTGCTTGCAAAGAATATGCTCATGTGCTTAAGGAGAATTTGTCCAAGTTGAATAGAAAGACAATGAAATGTATCTACATTAGCTATGGTGTGAGTGTGAAAGGGTACAAGCTTTGGAATCCTTTGGTTTGGAAAGTTTTTTATAGAAAAAAATTTATTTTTAAAGAAGTTAAGTCTTCTCCAACAGTGGTGTATCCAAAAGAGGAGAAGTCAGTTGTTCAACTACCACCCAAGACCAAGAAATTTGAACTAGAAAATGAAAAAGATAAGACCCCTGTGAAGGTGTGTATGGGGAGGAAACCCTCACTTCAACATCTTCATGTTTTTGGTTGTGAAACATATTCTCATGTACCTAAGGAGAATATGTCAAAGTTGGATAGCTAGGAAATGAAATGTATTTGCATCAGCTATGGAACTGGTGTGAAAGGGTATAAGCTTTGGAATCCTATGGCTAGGAAACTTTTGTATAGAAGAAATTTTATTTTCAAAGAAGTTAAGTCTTCTCCAATGGTGGTGCAGCTAGAAGTGGATGATAAATCGGTTGTTCAACTACCTCCCAAGGCCAAGAAAGTTGAACCAGAAAATGAACAAGAAGTTTGTGATGGACTTGATGAGGAGGAGGGCTCAAAGAGTTCGGAAGAGGAGGAAGAATCTCCACCTCAAACGTTAAGGAGGTCCACTCAAGAAAGAAGGCAACCAAATAGGTATAATTATACTTCACCTAATTTCATATATATATATATATATATATATAATTTATATGCTAACACTAATGAACCTATAACTATGAAAGAGGCGATAGAGATGGAAAGTAAGGAGTATTATAGATTGGTCATGGATAAGGAGATGGATTCACTTAGAAAGAATGATACATGGGACTTGGTATCATTGTCTAATGGACATAAACTCATTTGATGTAAATGGGTGTTCAAAAAGAAGATTGTTTTAAATGGTAGTGTTGAAAAGTACAAGGAAAGTTCAGATGTGAAAGGATACTCCCAGGTTGAGAAGATAAAGTTTGTTTCCCAGTTACTAAGTTAACATCTATCATGTTTCCATTAACTATAGCAACATATTTTGATTTAGAGATAGAACAAATGGATGTGAAAACAACATTCCTACGTGATGCATGTAGAAGGAGATCTATATGACATAGCTAGAGCACTGCATTGAAAAATGTAAAGAGTCATTGGCTTTCAAATTAAAAAATTCTTATATGGTTTCAAATAGTCCCTTGGAATGTGAGGCCAAAACTTTGATTCTTTTGTGTTGGCATTGGGATTTCTAAGATCCAAAGCATATCATTATGTGTATTACAAATAGTATGGTGTTCATTTACTTGTTATCACTTTGTACGTAGATGATATGTTATTTTTTGGTAACAATAAGGATTTGATTTGTGATTTGAAGTCTCATATTTCAACACAATTTAACACGAAGGACTTTGAGGTTGAAAAATATATCTTAAGAATGGATATTGTGAGAGATAGAGTGAATAGAAAAATTTGGTTGAGCCAGAGTAAGTATGTGAACTCTGTGTTGTAGCATTTTCGCAAGGTAGATTGAAAATCATTGAGTGTTTCAATTTATGTGGGAACAAAGATTTCGGTTGAGGGATGTCCTACAAAACCCTTAAAGATAGAGGATATTGTGTATGTTCCTTATGATAGTGTAGTTGGTATTTTGATGTATGTTATGGTTTGTACTAGAATAGACTTCCCAAGAAGTCGGAGACCTGATTTAATTCATGGCTAATCCTAGACATAAACATTAGGTTGTTGTGAAGAGGGTCTTCAAGTATTTGCAAGGTACATCGAAATATTCCATTTCTTATCATAGTGATGTTTCAAGGGACTAAGATGAAGTGGATATACATGGCTATATGCATTTTTATTGGGAAAGAATGTAGATAGAAGGAGATCTACCGAAAAATATGTGTTTCCACTATTTGGTGGAGTGGTGAGTTGGATGAGCATGTGGAATGTTGTGGTCACCTTATCCATTACATAAGAAAACTATATGGTAACTAATCATGCTTCTAAGGAGGCCATTTGTCTTATGAAACTCTGTTCAAATTTAGGGCTAAGTCACAGAGCTATTACAGTTCAATGTGATAGTAATAGTGGCATGTGTCTGATAAGTACCAGGACTTGTGCCCTGATACTTATTTGATAAGACCAATAATCGACATCCTTAGGATCATTGATTCGATCCTCAGGCATGGTTCTTCGTCCCACTATATGGACTCAACATGTCCATGGCAGCAATATCTCCCTAATCCCCCTCGAATGTACCCTACACTTATAATGGCGCCATGAATTTCATTGGTGCTCTCCTCATCTCATCTCTGTGAAGTTTATTCATAAGACTGGATGCTAAGACCACAAGATCACAAAATCGAGTGCTTATCCTTTAGTTCCTTGAGATCAATAGTATCCCACATGATTGAAGGATGGAACCATAGGCTAATTCCTGTAGATGGTTGATAGGTGGTTTCAAAAACCACCATTGAGAATATTCGCATTCACAAGAATACCCTCCACATGTCTTTAGTGGTAATCAGTAAACCACTATGTGGATGGTGGCCTTTTTATTAACCCTCAGGCACATTCAATGTGTTCCTTCAACCTCGGCCATCGATCTCATCTCCCGATCGAAGATAGGATCTATTCCTCCTTGATAATGGATCATCATTGATCCTAACGTGATCAACGGTCACAATGCTCTCGCCATGTGTCATCTTCAGAGTGGGGCTCTAACGTCATCCAGACGTATCTCGGCATCAGGACATTGGGAATTTTTACACTTCCCAACTAATGGAAATCTCGATGCTCACAATCCGCCATAACGAGAACTGTCGATATGCAAGGTTGACGGTTTAATCTCCATTGTCCAAATATTAGAAAGGCTTCTGCAAGAACCACATGCAAAACTGTAAGTCATAACCTTACTGTTGTGTATGTGGAATGATGTAGGAGCATCATTGGCAAGCATGCAGAGCAGGACCTATCAGCATCTGGGAGTCTGTACAAAATCTCAGCACTGGCAGTTACAGCAGATATTTTGAAATACACCTTAACTCAGCGTCGGAAAAATATTTTGAGGCACGCTTGAGAAATCGCAAGAGAAGTGGGAGTTTCCACTCCGGCTCTGGAATGCAACTGTCCTAGGATAGCCATTAGGATAGGTTTTTATGTAGACAAGTTTTTAGAGGGAACCCTAAGAACCCTGTGAGATAAATAGAGGTTATGTACACCCAAATGAGTCTAGTTGCAAGTTAGTGGAGATTTATGAGTTTTCAGTTTTTATTTGGATTTCAGTTGTAGTCATTTTCACTTTTGAATATAATAGAGGAAAAATTGACCCAATGCATGGTGTGGACATTGTTTTGAAATTATCTATTATTGTGATTTCATGAATGAATGAATGAATTTCGTTATGAGTAGATGGAACTGCGAATGTTAGGATAAGTTTCAATTGTTTCTCTTATGTCGAGTGGTGCAAGGTGTGCACACAGAACGCAAGGAGTGCATTGACAAAATTTGTTTCAGTTCCAAAGCTCAGAAGAGATAGCATGAAACTTCCCTTTGTAAGGAGTGCAAAGAGACTGTGTAACACACCCTCTACAGAATTCGAAAATTTTCGGCCTTTTTCTTCTTTTCTCTGAGGAATGGAATTCCCCGAATCCCTACGGGGCCTGATACAGACCTT